>CABEEJ010002756.1:6626-16885 GCA_901482245.1 Timema douglasi
GGGGGGGGGCGGCAAACTAGTATTACTCGAGGCGTGTCTGATAAAGACTGCTTCAAACTGTCTCTTATGCTCCTGTCGTAATGTCTTCTTTACATGAAATGTATTGATGACAAGTGTAGAATTTGAGAACAAAGAGAAAGATAAAATGTAAAGCGGGAGTAAAAGGTTGGCAGGTTAAGTACACCCGGGACTCGGTTGAACACTCTATTAATATAATTTTTATGCCGTTTCAAATATTCCCCTAATACATTAGTATGGCATTTTCTAAATAACCCACATCAGTGGCAACATGGTCTAAGGCGTCACTTCTGCAAAATACTATACTGGCGAATACGGGGAGATGGTAGTTAAATTCCAGGTTGGTTGTAGTGAGGGTGATTTTTCCTAAATGGTATGCCACTATCTTTTCATGATTATGAGGGTAAACTACCTCTAAACTCAACCTTACTCATCCCTAACTCATTAGTGTAATTAGTACATATGCGTACAACCTAAAAATGCAGAAGACAAACTGTTGAAAAAATCTAACTAACATGAATTCTTTTCGAGGCACATTATTTAACATAGCTCAGGAGCTATTGGATACGACGCCAAGCTGCATCTGTTTCCTTCTAGTGTAGTGTTTTACTACAATAATTAGGCTATTGAAACGTTTAACAAATTGATAGAGGTTGAAGTATGATTAAAATGACACAAATGACAATCCTGATAATTAGTTGTACCTGACCCATTATTGTGTAAACTAGGGTTTGGACTATTCCCTGTTATCGTGATAGATTTTTAGATTTTTCATAACATGAATTAGCACGATTTGTGTCCATGGCGCTGCCAAGTTATAGGAATAAAATGCGTCTTATATATTTGATTGTTCAAGTTTATGATTCACTTCGTTAGTTGTGTCCACCATCTTGACCCCGACATCTTGGATTGTTCAAGTTTTGAACTTTTCTTTAAAATATAGAATGCTCTATAACGTTCATATCAAATTTCAGCTCACAAGGACTCAATTTATACGTTGTATCCAACATTTTGCATCCGAAATCTTATATTTTTCAATTGTAACATTTTTTCGCATAAAGTTAACCCACTCCATAGCACCCATATTGAATTTCTACTCCTAAGTATAATTTTTACGTTGGGCACACCATCTTGCATCCACAAACTTGGATTTTTCATAAAAAAAAATATCGCCTGCTCGACAGCACCCATACCTAATTTCAGCTCTCAAGATATCAACTTTTTTACGTTGTGTCTACTATCTTGCATCCGCCATCTTGTATTTTCCATGTTTAGGACTTTTCACTAAAATAGTGTATGCTAAATATCATCCAAATCAAAGTTCTATCAAGGAATCACTTTTATGTTGATTATTTTTTCACTAAGATTGCATATTCCTTAAGTCCAAAGCTTTATTCAGCTTTCTAGGACTTTGGGAAGTGAGTAGGAAAAAAACTTGGAAGGACAGATAGAAACTACATGGATTTTATATATTTATATAAATGTAAAAATGTTGTACCGTGTATATCATGTATACAAAGAATATTTCTTTCAAAGTAAGAATAAAAAATGGGTGGATAAATTCACTTTAAGACCTACGTTGAAAGAAAAAAAAATCATTTAATCAGAATTTCCAATAACGCCATATGTATATAGTTTAGGGAGTGAAGAATATGTCCTAATTATATAGGTAACTTAAAGATTAGTCCAATACTTATTTGTATGTAGCTATTTTTTATTTAAGAATCTTAAAAAAGTATTTATAACAATCTAGATATTTTGTTAACGATATCGCTTAAACAAGACGTACAAAAATGCCCTAAAACACTGAAGGTAAAACGATTTAGAAAATACAAAACAATTTTTTCAGTAATAATTGTTCATATTTTACTTTATTACTAGTATTATTTTATCGTTGTGATCACTATATGTATAAATTAAAGTATGGACGTATGACAATTGTTATAGTCTCTTTGTCCTCCGTACCCTGTTATTGATATAGGTCCTATTTATAATTTAATTCACACCCTTTTGTCTACCCTGAAAGGTAGCAAGCTTACCTTTCATAGTTGCATTATGGTTCAGCTTATAACATAAGTTAATATGTCAAGGTAAGACTTCTGCCTTTCAGGGTAAACAGAAACAACAAAGTAAAATTTCACAACTGGAATCATAGTAAAGTTTTTTTCAAAATCCCTCTTAAAATAATTTTGATATTTAGTATCCGACTAGAATCGTTAACGAGGGAGATTTTGTATACCTGCGTCTTTCTAACTCTTAGGTTATAAGCAAATACTTATGATAACTATTCTAGTGAGATAGGGATGAGGAAAGAGGCATTTTAGAGATAATATATCCAAATTTTCGTGGAAGGAGAGTGGGAAACCATTTAGACTTGCCCGGGACTCAAACTCCGATACCCCCGTCATCAGTAGGCCAGTCTAACACGATAATGAATCCTTAGACCACTCTGCCACTAAAATGTGTTCAATTAATAAGGGAGTATTAATTTTAGTAAAGGAGCTAAAGGTTGTAATTAAAAGTATCAGATTCACATAGTTTAATATCAAGACACGCAATGAAATCCTAAATTGTAGTTATCCGAGAGTATAATTAATAATAATAATCAGTATAGTCGTCAAACTAATTAAGTTTAGTTCTAGATTGATTCAAAGGTTATGGTTCTAATCCCGGTTGGGTGTTCTGAGAGTGTCGCTTCTTATTCTCCCTCCACGCAAACGTGGCCCTATTTCCTCTCAATCCTACCTTCCTCATCCGTACCCCGTATAGCCCAGATGGGTATTAAAACACCATGGAGTTTTATTTTAAAAAAACCTTTGATTAAAAACAGACTCAATTCGGTGGTCACGTGGTATAAGGCATCGCTGTCTCTCTCTCAATAGACTAGATAGCCGATCACGACTAGATTGGGGCTTGAATCCTAGCTGAGAGAATTAAGGGTGTTTTTTTCCCTGATCTGTTACACTTCCTATAAAGTCAACCTTCTGAATTCTCATCACACTAGCATGATTAGTAAATATGTGTACACCCCTAATGGGTAGTAAGACATGGTGCTAAAAATATTTTTTTTAAACTTTTAATTAAGAACAAAATACTATAGCTTAAATTGTTATTCATGTTTAAAATATTTTCTTTATTTTTAAACAAAAAAAATTGAGGATATTTTACTTTAAAATTGTAGCAACGACAAGTACGAACTGCTTTCTCCCTTTTAACCGTTTGCAATAGAGTAGAGTGGACACGCTTGGACCAAGTCACGTCCATTGATATAAAATAATCGATAGCTTTCGTTCCGCGTCGTTACCCAAGGGAGCGGGCGCTCTGGATTTCTCACGAAGAGAAATAATTAAATTAATTAGTCACGTGGCGCGCTTTCGTTCATTTCAACAGGAGGTAGCACGCACCCCCTTTCACCCGACCCCTTTCACGCTTTTCACCCTCATGACGAAATAATTCCCTCCTGTAAGCTTGACGTAGAATTTAAGTCAGCTTCTCTCTTTTCAAGTGTCGAGTGAGGCAGACGGACAAATGACAAATGAAACAAATTATTTTTTTATCCTCATCCCCGGATTTATTGTTAAAAATTTACGAGTAGGCCTAGATTGAGCTTAGAGAGAGAATTCTGAAAATATTATAAAATAAAGGTGTTTAATATAACTTTCTTAAAACCTTTTTAAACATGTATTTTTTAATAAATCAAATAGGATGCATATCTATTTTAAATTCGCATATGGATGACAAGAAATGTAATACCTGTAAATATTTGATTTGTACTTTTGATAGGAAAAAAAAAATTACTGAAAAAGTAAATGCACAAACATTTAGGTTGGTATTTCTAAATTTATTGCTGCTACAGTATTGAATTCCATATTATCGTACGTAGTAAGTACAGATATTTTTGATTATGTTATAAACAAACCCTTCACACAATTTAAAATATATAATTAGAATGCTAGCCAATACCTTATCTCAGTCGGTAGTGTGTCTTTCTACAGAGCCAAGGGCCCCGGCATGGCGGAAAAATTAATCATTGGTGAAATAATAATAATAATATTTAGCACCGCGTCTTACTACCCGTTCGGGTTATACGCTTTAAGTACTAATTACTCTAATGGATTAGGAATTGTGAAGGTTGAATTAGAGGAAGTGAACCCGCATTTGCGTGGAGGGAGAGTGGAAAACCATTTAGGAAAAACCACCCCCAGTTCACTTGAGCAAGATTCGAACCTCGATCTCCCCGTCATCAGCAGTCGAGCAGCTCAACACGACTAACGCGTTAGCCAACTACGCCACCGAGGCGGGTTTGGTGAAATAATAATTTAAACTTTCACAGTGATGACTAAACGGACGGGTACTGGATGTTGTGTTTGTCCTAGTCTTAAGATAGATCATAAGGCATATGAAGCTATAACAGGCCTCGCATGCTGGTAGTGTAAAATATATGGCTTGAATAAAAAAACTGACCCAGGCCATAGGCTGGAAACGGTAATGGATGTAAATAAAATACTCACATGTGTTCGTAGGAATGAAGTGTAAACATGTTGATGTGCCAACAAATATATAAGTCCTTATTTAAATACAGTTATTAGCCAAATCTCGGATACTTGGAATGTATATCTTACTTTATTACGAGTTAATTTTAATAAAAGTATTTTGCCTGAATGGCATGGCAAATACGGTCAAATCAGTGGTCCAATTTTAACGAAATTTGGCATGGACATTCTTTGAAAATAGTACCAACTGTTTATGGACGTATATTTTAGTGATATGGTTATTCGTTTAAAGATATGGTCGGTTATAAAGTATTCATTTAATATAAAAAGTACACGGGGAAAATGTGGTAAGTCACACTACACACAATTCTTAGGACAACCACTTTTATATCTCAAACCCCATAAAGACCCCAACATATATATATATATATATATATGACAGAGAACTCTTTTAACCATTATCTAAAGTGTATAAAGCCCACCACACACGGTGCAGGAATCTTTGCTAAATCACTTGCTCGATGGTGAGCAGGGCACGATGATGGAAAATGACGTCACTGATGGCTTGGCTGCTGGTTTCCCTTGATAGGTCCCGTGATATTTTCCGTTCTTGGCTCTCTGCTGGGATCCAATCAGAGAGAAACCTTCAGTCACGTGACCAGGCCCGTTGATCGCCACAGTTTACGTGCAGTCAGGGATAGAGATGGCCACGTCCATGGGGTCTCCTACATTTTCTAGCGCCACCTTAGTGCATCAATTAATGAAAATATCACCATCAGTAATTGTCTAAGACGAATACAAATTGTACGCAAAGTATCGTCGTCCAAGAAGTCATCATCACCGTCCATGTTTGTTGTCAACATAGCTGGCGTCCTCTCGCGCTCTCTCGTAAGCTAACCGCATGGCCTGAAGACGGCGACCCTCGTCTGAAGCCAACCCAGCAGCGCGGCGCAGCACGTACAGCCACAATCGGTGAGATCCATCAAGTCATCTAAAAACGAACCTGCACTGTGTGCGGTGGGCTTTAGAAAGGTCTCATGACTGTCTGACAGATGGCAGCACTAGCTCAAATTGAATTGAAATTGGAATCTACCCCTTTTTCTCCTGTACCTTTCATATCTCATCCCAAGTGATTTGAATTTAAAATTCTAATCCCATTGATCGATCATCACGGATGTAATTAATTACATTTGTTGACATATATTATGAAACTGACGTCTTAAATATCGTGAGCAATTTTTCCACTCTATTAATATATTGAATATAGTATTAACACGCTTAAGTGGCCACACGGTCTAAGGTGCTACTGTCAAAATACACTATACTGCCCATAGTGGATGAAATCATGGTTCGATCCCTGTTGGGTGTACTGAGGTGATTTTCTTAAATGGTTTCTCACTCCCTCCCCCCAAAAATTCGGGTATATTTCCTCTAAATTTAACCTTCCCCATTCCTAACTCATTGGCGTATTTAGTACACAAGCGTACAATCCAAATGTAGAGTAAGACTTGATGCTAAATATATAAATATTGTATCTACCTAGATCGCCAAGAAAAAATATCAAATTGAAATTTTAAATTCAGTGACGTTGAATTCAAAGTTTTAGTAAACTACTGCTGATATTTTTGTGCAACATTCTATACACATCGTGTAGTCACAAGTAGAGACGTGTCAATAGCAACTTTTATTGGTTTGTAGATCAACAATAAATGAAGGTAAATTATGATAACCTATAAAGTGAGTGAAAAATTGATCTATGCATCTACTCGCCTTGGCGTAATTAGCTAACGCGCTCCGCTAGTTTCGTATTGAGCTGGACTGCCGAGGACGGGGAGATCGAGGTTCGAATCTTGCTAAAGTGAACTGGGGGGTGGTTTTTCCTAGATGGTTTTCCACTCTCCCTCTACGAAAATAATGGTTAACTTCTTTAATATTCAGCCTTCCCAATTTCTAACCCACTTGCGTAGTTAGTACATAGGCATATAACCCGAACAGGTAGTAAGACGCGGTGCTAAGTATTATTATTATTATTATTATTATTATTATAGCTTTTCCGGTCGTCAATCTTTTTGCAATATTATTAATTAGGCCCCGAACGGGTAGTAAGACGTGGTGATAATAATAATTAACTAAGCCTACACTTACCAATTAATTTTTAACACTGACCTCATTAAGTAGGTCTACTAACTTATGTTTAGCTTCACGTATTAAATAAAGAACACAGTGAGAATAACAGTATCCGAACATTTACAAAGGTTACTAGCCCTACTTTTATGTAATCATAAGTCAAGTCAGTTGATATACAGATGTCACAATTGATCGTATAATTTTTACATGTATTGGGTCTATCTTATTGTATTAAAACGTATGTTAATTTATTTTGTGTTAATATTATAAACTTCAGGACCTAACTAATTTTTCAGCCCCTTTTAGTGATTTTACCACACATTATATTTTTTTTAAATCGTGTGGCATATATGAATAGGAGGCAGTTTTTCAACCTCGTTTGGTCCCCTTATGTGCAAACTCTTAGCCACTCTGGTAGCACAGAACATTTCCCAATGTACACCATAGTAGGTTGTGTACACGTAATACCCGCAATGAGATGATGTGATAAAAGTAAATATGAAGTTGTGGATCCGGTGTGGGTCATAACCTAACGTGAGCCTAATTAATCAAACCCAGATGATAGTAGGGATTCTTCTTCTGAAGGTAAAAATACCCAAGGTACCAGCCGAGAATCGAGCCCGAGACTTATAAGCTCGTAGCAAGGTCACTGACCATGGGGCTGGTTACTTTATGTTTTTTGAGACATTTTACTAAAAGTTTTTTTACTTAACACCCGTTCAATCATATATAGAGTGAAAAATCAAATGCATTATATGTAAACGTGAAAATGCAGTCCTATAACTTATTATGATATAGATTCATATATTTAATTGTGTTATTTATATTTTCATTAATTTTATTATTTTTATATTTATAGTATATCAATAATAATTATTAATCAAAGCGCATATATTTCCTAAGTAAAATGATTTCTGCTATAAATATTTACTCTTTTATTATTACTATATAACTAAAGGTTTATAAAAAAAAGGTTGTTTTCATAAACGTCTACAAGTTTATAGAAGAGTATTAAAATGTAAAATCCTCTTTTTCTTGTCAATATTTACTTTTAATTTAAATAACCTAAACTCACTAGGCCCTAGAATACACAACCTAGAAGGGGGAGGACTTTTACCCACAAAGCACTTGTCCTTCTTATTGACATTCGAGTTTGCCCTCGTACGTCTCCCAAAGCCCTCAGCAGTTTGGAGTGGGTTTGGAGCGGGTTTGGAGCGTGTTAAGGGGGAGGGGGAAGGAAAGGGTTAGAGAGTCTTGAAGGGGCAGGAGTAGAAAGTACGGAAGAAAAGGGAAAAAAAGGGAGAGGGTTTTAATATTGTTCCAAAAATTACTTATAAATACATATACATATTTTTATTACATATATTAGTAAAAAAAATATTATTACAATAGATGGCCATTTTTCATGTATATATGTAGATGGCTATTATTTTAATGTATACATTCATTACTTATATAATTTTATTTGTGTGTGTATGTGATTGGCTTTTTAAAATATTCATTCAGAATGTAATTTAATTTAGCAAATAGCTTTTATAATTAAAGTTTAAATTTTTGTATGGTTTGGTTGTGACCTTTTTGTGTATTGATAGTAAAGATAGGTTACTTGTGTATACACTAAATGAATAAGAATGAGGAAGGCATATATTTTAAGAAATGTTCCTATATTTGTGTGAAAGTATACGGTGGAACCATTTAGGGAAAATCGAACCTAGGTATACCCGTTGAGGATTCGAAACAATACCTTCTCATCACAGGCAAACAAAACTATACAAAAAATAAAGAAAAGGGAAACCAAGAAGGAGATGGGAGGTGGCAGATAACGGCCAGCATGTAAGCGAAAGGAGAAGGATGGTGGAAATAAAGAGGAATATGGAAGCATTTATTAAATTGGCCCGGTCACAGGCCAGAAACGAAGATAATAATGGGGAGGATATACACATATATTTTTAAAATTTTAAAAATTACTACTTAATCCATTAATTTGGATAAAATTAATTGTATATGTAGCTTATAGAATATATATAACTTTCATTATGCACCAAAACCTTTGGGGTTACAAAGTTGGAGATAGATTACTTTAGGGGGTTACAGGAAAAAAATAGTTAAATACCACTGTTCTAAGGAATCACTCGTGTTGGAATGGGCTGCTGATGAAAAGGAGATGGGGGCCCAAATCTCGGTCAGGTCTTTTAAGGGTGTTTTTACCTAAATGGCTCCCCTCTCTCTTTCCATGCAAATGCGGGTAAATTTCCGCTAAGATGATTCCCTCCTCACCCCTACAACATTAGAGTAATTATCACACATGCGTAAAACCTGAACAGGTAGTAATACGGGGTGATAGAATAATAATAATAAATACATAGGAGGTACATTTTAGAAAATAAGAACAAACATTTTTTGGTATATATTGATACCATTTTATTATATTACTAGCAATCCCACTGTGGTATAAGTATTATATAAGTTCCCGCCCCCACCCCGCACCCTCTCTCCAACATTTTCTTCAAGAATTTGTTAATACTAGCCTAATTAAGAAGGTAATTAAAATTTTGAAAATTCCTGTTTCGAGGTGTATTTGGACCCTCTTTCGTCTATCAATGTTGAACATATCAGATCTCTGTGTGCCGTAGATTTGGCTGGGTATCGCACTCAAACAAACACTCCCTTTTATTATCATAGAAGATTAATGTTATGGTATTGTTTATATCTATAAAAAGTTATCTGAATATTCATACGTGAAAGTAGCTGTAAGAGCTTTCCTAGAAATCAAATAATGCCTTTCTTATGAAGATTGGACTGTACCTCACTTAACATATCAAACTAAAGTATTTCAAGTTAAAGGGATGATGAATATTTATTTAATCTTGTGAAGTACTATACAATAAACCTCGTATTTAACTCTTTCTCTTTGCCAAAGCCCACCTTTGTTCTGAACGTGACGAATCAGGCAAAGCATCGCTGAAAATCGATAGGTATTTTAAAGGGTGGGTTCACCTGTGAAATTTCTTAATACATCATCAAATATTTTGTTATCCAAGGGATAAGGCTTAGTTGGATGTATGTGGACTATTACTAAGAATGAATTAAGCTAGTATCGAAAGAGGCAAAAATGACAGTATAACAGTATGACAGTGTCAACGCTAAAATTGTTTTATGAATGTGAAAAGTAATGTTGTCAGGAGAAACTTAAGAGTAAGGTGAATGCAGTTGGAATGAGATAGCTAAGAAACGTATGTGTAAAAACTCGTATAGACAGAGTCGGTAATGAATGGGTGCTAAAAAAAAATGCTGTTTTAAATATAATCCAATGGGTAAAAGTGAAATAATTATGAAACAAATAGCCGAAACTATTGTTAATGCATTTTAGTGGGGATAGTCCCTCATAGATATCATATTCTGAAAATTGAAAAATGACACCTGGACACGGGAATCGAACCCGGGACCTTCGGCTTAGTACTCCAATGCTCTTACCACTGAGCTATCCAGGATTCGTCCCGTGGCCATAATCATTCTTCACTCATAGTTTAAGGCAGAGTCTAAGATGGACGTGCGGAAGTCGTCAGCTTATAAACATGTGATTATCAAAGATCACAGCCATCAGACAACGCAGCCATTAGC
>CABEEJ010002756.1:17392-101300 GCA_901482245.1 Timema douglasi
ATATAATCACATGTTTATAAGCTGACGACTTCCGCACGTCCATCTTAGACTCTGCCTTGAACTATGAGTGAAGAATGACCATGGGCACGGGACGAATCCTGGATAGCTCAGTGGTAAGAGCATTGGCGTACTAAGCCGAAGGTCCCGGGTTAGATTCCCGTGTCCAGGTGTCATTTATTCAATTTTCAGAATATGAAATAATTATGTTACTCTGGTTTAGCATGTTGAGAGGATGAGTGTGTGTGTGTGTGTGTGTGTTTGTTAAAAGGAAGGGGTAGGACATGTAAGACGGCACTGTGTTTTGTAGACGAATGTGTACAAAAGGTAAACTTTAAGAGTTTTAACAATAATAGTGCATGTAGGACTCGGTGTATGGATTTTAATAAAGCGAAAGGAGTATGCAAGCATGGTGAAGTTTGGAGAAAATCAGTGAGAATGAATTAAGTATGGAAAGATTTTTGGCTATATGTACAGTTTATTGTCCACACCATGAGGTAATGGCATGATAAGGCACGAATGTGTGTAAATTGTATGTATGTCTGTATGTGTATGTATGTATTTATGTATTTATGAATGTGTGTATGTATGTATTTATGAATGTGTGTATGTATGTATTTATGAATGTGTGTATGTATGTATTTATGAATGTATATATGTATTTATGTACATATATGTATGTGTGTATGTATATGTATGTGTATGTATGTATGTATATATCTATATATGTGTGTATGTATGTGTGTATGTATGTATTTATGTATGCATGTATGTATGTATGTATATAATTATGCATGTATGTATGTGTGTATGTATGTATTTATGAATATGTGTGTGTATGTATGTATGTATTTATATATGTGTGTGTTTGTATGTATGTGTGTATGTATTTGTATATGTGTATGTATGTATGTATTTGTATATGTGTATGTACAGTAGCCCCATGGCTTCTTTGGTGCTGACTGACAGCTTTGAAAAGTTACCAGACCAATTATGTATCCCTATGCCGAACTAAATGATCTGCAACAACATGTGTTTATCAGCTGTCACTTCTGACAATCAAAATGTAGATATATACCTAAATGTTGACTGTCAGAAGTCAGCTGTAAGCTGTCAGTCAGCACCAAAGAAGTCATGGGGCTACTGTATGTATGTATGTATGTATGTATTTGTATATGTGTGTGTTTGTATGTATGTATTTGTATATGTGTTTGTTTGTTTGTATGTATGTATGTATTAATGTATGTATGTATGTATGTATGTATGTATATATGTACAACAATTATCAGTGTCCTGAGTGGCTACAGTTTAATTTTCTAAGGAAACACCTTAAAAAAAATTACAAAGGTTATTTATATGAAAAGTGTACCATACACAATTGTAAAAAAAGATTTTGTGTAGTTTTATATAAACAAGACCAATTTTGGTAGTTTGAAACACATCAGTGTAATTGTTTATTTATTTTGTTATTTAAAGTGCACTTACTGAACCGACAGTAAATCAGCACATGCAAGACTTATTAAATATATTAAATCTAGAACAAAAAAAATAGGCCTCGTCACTTAATTTATCACTGTGATAAAGAAATAACATATTTAATCATTGATAAATTACTCGGCTATGCTCTTAATAGAACCCGGGATCCTTAGATCAATGATCAGACACGCTACTAACATATATAAAGTGTCGGACATAGGTACAGTTAACGAGATCATTCATTTATGGTGTCAAATTTAAGTAATTTATTAATTGAGATGTAAAACATAAAATAAATGCATAATTTACAAACCTATTCACTTGCTGGAAATAGTTATTTTTATAAGAATATTAATAAATATTTTAATATTGTACTTTCATTGATGTAAATAAAAGATGTAATTAAAATTTTGGTAGAAATATGACATATTGTGTGAGTGTGCACTCCGTTAATCCTGAAAGGTATCAGTCCTACCTTGGCGAATTACACTATTGTCCCTTCCTATACGCTACACTATGCCAGGTAAACTTGCAATCTTTTGGGATAGATGAAGGTCAAATATATTCTAAAAGAGTGTTTTAGTAGATTTAGCTAAAAAATAATATGTTTCTAATTTATTAGTATTATCAGTAGTTTATTTTTGCATAAGTTATAAACTATTTTATAAATTGAACTTCATGGCGTTAGCCTACAATCGGGTCATACCGACCAAGCAGCCTCCATCTGTTGGCGAATATAGTGCCAACTTCTCTAAATATAGGGTGCCAATTGATCAGTAACGCGTTAATCTCAGTTTTATAAAACAGAACTGCTACTTTTTCCATTACAGTGGCTCTTTATATGTTCTCACGAGACTAAACTAAGCCCGTTTCAGACCCAATGCTTCACAGAAAATATGAACGCACTGGGGAACGAATGTGAGACCTCTGTATTTTAAGCCGAGAACTCTGACCACTAGACCATGTAGGGGGTATTATTTCAAATGATTATCAATTATGTAATTGTGTGCACTTTGTATTTATTTTAATAACAACAGTCACATGAAAGCAGAAACATTAGATATAAGTTGCCTTGTTGAAATAACGAATACTGTACCAGCCTACCACCCACAGTCAGGTATCATTTCCATGTCCGTTCTATCATTTAAAACTATGAAGAAAAATACTATTTAAAAATAAGAGTCTTCATTTTGACGAATATTTATCAATCTGCACAAAAATTAAAAGGGAGAGACGCATATATATACAAATATACATTAGGTAGAAGTGAAGGTAAATTTTTTTTATATTTATTTATTAGCACCTATATCTACAATAACTGCCTATTGGGGCGATTTTTTTATTTTTATTTTTTTGCGAAATTTGATTTGGCTTAAGATACATCTTCAAGTGGAGCCACAGAGGTTCAAATTACAAAAATCTTTAAAGAGGCTGGATAAAAAGCAAAGTTTCCCCCCCTCACTATTAACACATGTAGCTACAGTGAGTAGCTTTTCTAAGCATCATCTTCAGGTGTTTTGGGAGTACTAAATTTAAAAAAAAAATGTTTTGAATGCTAGTATTTCACAATGAGACTTGCTTGATACTATTTATTGTAAACCACTCTCTCATTTTCACCAGAAATGTTGACACTCGCTGAGGTTTCAATTACCAGTTTTGTGTCGCTCAACTTCATGAGAGTGACAAGGAAAGTTGTCAATCTCCATTACAGAACTAGTTTTTATAATCCGTTTTAGTTCTTCATAATTCAAATGTTGGGTAATTGGTGTCTCACTCAATCATTCATCTGACCATCATCATAATCATCATCCTCATCTGTGTCCAGGTCAGTTTAATAAATTGCCTCCGTCTTCCTATATCCTTCCACCATTCTTCCTCCTTTAATTTATGCAATTATTCTCCTCTCACTTGGACACTTTATGTTATCTGGTCATCCTATCTCTTTCTTCCCTCTCTTGTAGTCGTTTTCGTTCATACCTAATTTCCATCATTTTCTTTGGCAGTCTCTCTTATTCAATCCTCATTACATGTCCATACCATCTCAATCTTGCTTTCTCTACCATCTCATGTACTCTCTGTACCTCCACCCTTTCTGACCAATTAATTAAAATTAAGTATTCTTTTGCTTAAAAATTCAGCTTTGACCCTATTTTCAAGAAAAAAATCTGTTAAATTGATTAACGTTTCTGATGGATTGTCAGTGCAGATATTAAGTCGTATTATTCCGTTGGATGTAGTTAGCCATCTTTAATGTGCCATTTTACAAGGTTGTCTATTTGGCAGATAAGATGATAGTTTGCCTTCTGAAATAGCTAAATAAATATCATAAAGATATTTTTGATACCTACTTTAGTCCTTTGGGTCAATAGTGGACCATTTTAAAAGGATTACATTAAATCAATAACTTGTAAGCGTTCACAATATTGAAGATCCTGACATATCTCCCAAAAAACTATTTCGGATCCGATATTTGGCCGTCCAGCTTTTCTAATAAGTAGTTGAGTGGTGATTCATCGAAATAAAATAAACAGACAAACAAATTTAGACTAATGGTTGACCTACAAATGTTCGAACTGCGGTATAACACCTTATTCCGGCCCTTTATTAATAGCTATGCTATTGGGAACTGATAAGATAATGTTGGGATTGATGGCTTGGTCCCAATCGGTTCAATATCTGGGTATTTATTTCACAAATTTCACCAATGTTGGGATTTTTGTTGTTAAATTTCTGTATCAGATCACTTCTCACCCATATTTAATAAGATCTCATAACGTCAACGATTGTAGGTAAAATATTGTCGCTCAGCCTTTTTGGAGCTCAGAACCCCATACAATTACTTTAAATTCTACTTTTCATCATATCTATTACATAATAAAACTAAAACAATTTAAATACTACTTTTTAAATCATAAATATGTCTCTCAGAAAGTCTATAACGGTTTAACACCTCACCCGGACACTTGCTTGGTTTGATATTGGAATTCGCTTTGCTCATTGTGGGCTCCACCCCCAGACTCCCCAGTGAGTGTAAACTAATGTAATTCCAACGTTGTTTTAAACGTTGATTTATTTTTACAAATATATGATTTTAGCTGTTTCATAAGTGTAGAGAAAAATCTAAAAAATGTCCAAAATTTACCTAAAATCAAAAAAATCTATCTCTGATGCAATCCGTTTTATGATAGGTCTTACCGTTTAGCTACATGAGGCCTCTTAAGAAAGATCCGGACCTGCTTTAAAGTTTCTCCGCAATTTTGAATATTTTTTTTCGAGGGTAAGAAATTAAATTTTTTAACTTTTTAGAATTTTCCCGTCGGAAGATATAAGTTTGCCAAATTTTAAGTTTCTATCTCATTTGTAAGTGGGTAAATATTAATGTCAGTGAGTGAGTGAATCAGCCATGTGGCTTTATAGCATAGTGATTGGAACAAAAGGCAGAAGAATAACGTTACACCATTGCTGTGCATGCAGTGCTAATGACAGGTGAAATCAGGAAGTACTATAGGCTGCCATCCATCGGCGGCTGAAATATTATAATGTACTTCACTGTTTCTATACATAAAATATGTGCTCAATACAGTGAACAGGATAATCTAGCAAGGCATACAAAACTGGTAATTTAAGCACGATGTGTCACCTGACGATAGCGTTTCCAATCAAAATCATATTAGGAATATTTTTACCGTGCATCTTTTCAACTATTGAACATATAGGCGAACCAAGATCAGAAATTTAATTTTACACTCCACCCTAATACACAGTACGGCACGTTAGTCATTTTACGTACTACAATGTAAAAGTACCAAAGAGATATTACGATGGAAATGTGTGTTGAAATACATTTATAGAATGTTAAAACCAATTAAAAGTTATTTTGAAAACTAGGTTGATTCTTTAATTTTGAAAGAATAAAAACAAATTTCTTGAGTGCTACCAGTGGATATTTTGAAAAAAATAATTACATCCATATATTTTGTATACATAAGTTATAGCAAATTATATTTGTTTACAATTGGCTTATTCCAATTTTAACTTAGTCGTCAAAGAAACCCGTTTTAAGTAGCTTATGACTTCTACGAGAAAAATAGTCCTGAAATATCTTAGAATTTCTTCTAAAAAATAAGTAAAATACTGATTGCCAACAACCTGAGCTTATTTCCTTTGTAACCATCGAAAAAAAGTGATAAATCTATTTCAAATTTTGTACTATCAAAGAATTACCTAGTTGGACTTATTTTCTTCCATAATGAATATAATACACGCGCAAAAACGAATTTTGTTGAAGTTTTTTTTTAGAATCTTATTACCTGTTTAGGTTATACTCAGCGAAGCCTGTTCCCTGTTATTTTAATCTACCTTTATATTATTTTTAAACAGGAGGTAGTGTGATTTGTATCCATGGCTTTGCCGGGTTATTGTTTTTATTTAAGCTTCGCATTTTTATCTTGACCAAGATAAAAATATAAATATATATTACTAGTCATGTGATCCCTATATGTATCACATATATAGTTTTGGCCTCTGGATCATGGCATATTGTTCAAATTATATTTAAAAACTAGCCATTTTATTACAGCCGTGATCCTCCCCTGCAGCCACCCACTGAAAAAAATTAAATTATTTAAATTATACACAATTTGGGGATAAAATTTTTAGTGGAGTTTCAGATTTGTATCATATCAAGAATTTTGAGATAAACTATGGAGTGAAAAAACAGATTAAATGGATTCTATTATATAGATGTTTATTAAATTCCCAAAAATGAATGTTTGAAAATTATTTTAAATCTTTTTTTAAGACTAACTAAGATGTGTTAAAAACCCACCACACCATATGAATCGCATGTGAAACATGAACTAAAATATAAGATAATATATGCGTTACATAGGCCTAACTAATCACGCCGTTTCTTTACAGGGTAGGCAAGAAACTGTTCATATAGCTCAAAAGAGTCCCTCGTACTTAATCCATCCTCACTATTTTCTCCAAACTTCCCTATCCTTGTATACTCCCTTCGCTTCAACAACATCCATACACAGAATCATGCATGCTCTTATATTCTTAAAACATTTGATTTTTTCCCATACATTCGTCTACAACATTTAGCGACACCTTACATAGTGTACCTCTTCCTATTGATCCACACACTCCACCTTAATCTAACTTCCTCTTCATTTACCTTTGTCACTCGATCCACACTCATTCACTAAACATTCCTAAACCAACGTAAGATACTTCTTTCACATTGACCCATTGGATAATAAACGCTTTGATATGAAACTATCGAGAGCAGGAGCGCTTCGATATAACTATGTAGAGCAAGAGCGCTTTGATATAACTATGGAGAGCATGAGCGCTTTGATATAACTATGTAGAGCATGAGCGCTTTGATATGATACTAACGAGAGTAGGAGCACTTTGATATGAAACTATCGAGAGCAGGAGCGCTTTGATATGAAACTATCGAGAGCAGGAGCGCTTTGATATAAAACTACCGAGAGCATGGGCGCTTTGATACAACTAGGAGAGTATGAGCGCTGTGATATAGCTATCAAGAGCTTGAGAGCTTTGATATAAAACTATGTAGAGCATGAGCGCTTTGATACAACTATGGAGAGTATGAGTGCTGTGATATAGCTATCAAGAGCATGAGAGTTTTGATATAAAACTATCGAGAGCATGAGCGCTTTGATACAACTATGGATAGCAGGAGCGCTTTGATACAACTATGGATAGCAGGAGCGCTTTGATATAAAGCTACCGAGAGCATGGGCGCTTTGATACAACTAGGAGAGTATGAGCGCTGTGATATAGCTATCAAGAGCTTGAGAGCTTTGATATAAAACTATGTAGAGCATGAGCGCTTTGATACAACTATGGAGAGTATGAGTGCTGTGATATAGCTATCAAGAGCATGAGAGTTTTGATATAAAACTATCGAGAGCATGAGCGCTTTGATACAACTATGGATAGCAGGAGCGCTTTGATATAGCTATCAAGAGCATGAGCGCTTTGATATAACTATGGAGAGTATGAACGCTTTGATATAACTATGGAGAGTATGAGCGCTTTGATACAACTATGGATAGCAGGAGCGCTTTTATATAGCTATCAAGAGCATGATAGCTTTGATATTTAATTGAGATCATGTATCTTAGTATTGAAAGGAAACATCACATTTTATTTTGTTTTCAAATCATAAACAATTGCTGTTTAGTGTAGTTGTGAAATTATCGATCAAAGTTAGACATAATCTGTGTAAATCATCTTACACGGCAACCCTAATTATGTGATATTGGTCTTTCAAAGCAATCAGTGTTATGTTGACATTAATTCACAGCTGACATTTCTACACAAACTCAGGTGACACATACGTGATTAAACTTTTGTACATTGCGGGGGGTAGGGGGGGGGGAGAGAACCATAGCAGCTATAATAAAAAGTTCGAGGGGTTTTATGATCATACCCACACAAAATAATATTGAAACTTAAATTATTACCATTGTTAACATGCTTTTATTTTATCTAACTCTATACAAGTTAATGTATGTTGTATTATAATTGACACGTACCGTATTACCTTTATTTCAATGTGTGAATCGCATATTTTATTTTTGGTAATTGTAGTTATGTTAATGGTATCGTAACAACTTCTTTATTTGGAAATAATTTATTAATGTTATATTCGTAGTAGAACTTATGATACATATATTATTAAAAACATTTTATAAATATTAATTATAAAGAAAGTTATTAATATTATATTGATAGAAAATTAAATTGTAAATTAAAGTTAGAACACTTATTTTAGTATTTTGTGTTTCCAAAATATTCTTTGATTCAAGCATTCAAGAATAGTACAACCCGCTTTAGTGGCCAAATAGTCTAAGGCGTCACTCTCGTGTGAAACTGGCCTTCTGGTGACTGGGATACTGTAGTATGAATCCTGGTCGGGTCTACCAAGGTTTTTTCCTAAGTGGTTTCCCAATCTCTTTCCAAACAAAAGTGGCTGTATTACTTCTAAAATGCTTCCTTTATCATCCATTATAGTAATTGTCATATATGCGTATAACCTGAATAGATATTAAGACGTTGTAACACAAGATAAAAATAAATAATAAATACATTTAAAACATTTGAAGTGTGATATTTAAAAACATCAGTATAAACACTGCATACTGGATGAGTTGGAAGATATTTAAAAAAAAAATTTACAACATGGAAAATAATTTTATTAAAATATTATTATCATATTTTCCATTCAATATTTTTAAATTGGTCCCGTTCTCCTTATTTGGGTGTCGAATAGATTACAGTTAGCCTCTGCTACGTCAATAAGAAGATCAATTATTTAAAGATAAAGATTGAAAAATTATAGTTATAATTTTATATTAATATATCTAGCTGGCCGTGTAAAATTTTCAAAGACTTACTTCTGTGGTATCTTTAAGATTATGTGATGTTTTAATTTATTTATTTTAGTATCAAAGATAAAATTAATGTTTAATATGTATTTATAACTGTTAAATTATTCCTTAACAATTTGTTCCCGAACGGGTAGTAGGACGCGGTGCTAATAATAATAATAATAACAATTTGTTACATGTTTATACATTATTTAACTAAATGTAAATTACTCTTTTGTGATTAATAAGGCAATGAACATTTTACAATACAACAAATTGTAAAAAAAACATATTTTAACTCCTATTTACAATTGAATTTCTTATCAAAATAATATTAATTATAGTACAGGTTGTAAATAATAGACATATTTTTATTAATATACATACAAGTATGAAACAAAGAACCAAATACACATTGTAATTAAGTTAGTGACGACATGAATTGCTATTTAGTTATATCCTTATCAATGTAATGTGAGCAATTACCTCCGTTTTATGCGTTCGAAACTACCTTTGTCGAGCTAACAAAACATGAGGAATGATGTTACACATACGTACGTTTCTTGACTTGATAAACCATACATGACAAGTAATCATATAATTTGTGCGATGGCATCGTCATGCTTTCCCCAGTATCTTTATCTCGCTGCTTGTCTGTCTTATCAAGGGATTTATCCAGCTCCGGTTAGCCTTTTCCCCTTTGTATTGCGGGTTAATATGAATCCCCTCCGTGTACCAAACTTAACCACTGCCTCATTAAGTTCTCAGTGTGCTTGAGGCACAAACATTTCTAGAGGAATAGCTATATACTTAACGAGATAAGTGTTTTTATCAGAAGTTCATAACAAGTAATAACTTATAATCAGCATGTTTGTAAAGTGATTCACGTTTAAAGAATACAATAGTGATTAGTTGTATGCAAAATTCAAGATGAATCTACGGTCCTAGCATTAAGAGGTACTGTTTTAACTTGGCCTTTTGTAATTTAATCCGTCTGTATTTTCGTACGAATATTTATTTGCCTACGCTATAACTATAAAGTTCGTTGACCAATTTTAATGAAATTTATTAGTGACATTCTTTAAATCAATTCCGAACAACAAATGTGCTGGGCATAGTTTCTCAAGTTGGTTATCCATTTCCAGAGAGCATCGACCAAAAAAAAAAAGTTTGTTTGTTTATTAAAATATAATTTGGGTAGTATGTAATTTTTTTTATAAATGTCAAAATAAATATTAAAAATGAATCTTGAAAATCGCAACATACGTCTTTATATGTTTTGATCTAACTAAGCTATCACTGTAGTGGATCTTGATAGTTTTTGGGTCAAGGTCCCATATGAGAATCTCACAAAGGCCATGGACTCCCTGCCCATAAAAATGGGCGTAAATACACACTCAGAAAATTGTTATCACTATCTATCTCTTTAATATAAAAGTGTCTACCCATTGAACCCTATGATATAGACCTTTATTACTGGTAAAAATTTACAAATGAGGGCTTTAATAACAATGCAATGACTTGAATATGAGCAACCACTAATAAAATTTCAATTTTTTAGAAAAACCAGAAGTCTATTTTAATTTTTAAACCAAAAATTGAAATTAGAAAAAAAAAATCACAAATTATTTTGCTGGAAGCCGATAATGGGTTTACGTAACTATAGCTCAATTTACTAGTTTACTTTACTGCAGTGTAACTTTATTACATTCACATGGGCATAATATAAAAACAATCTTTACAACGAATTATGTGTCTCACTTTTCCTTTTCATGCAATAATTAATGGTAACTTCATGAATAAAAGTGAAATAATGTCAAAGTGTGTATCTTCAAACTGAACTTAAGTAACTGTTCAAAAGTAAGAAATCTACGAAAAGGGTGCTGTTGCTTTGCCTGAATAATAATTTGAAATTGTGAAGTAGTCATCAACAGCGCAGCACGCATGTCATCTTTGACATTCATTCTATTTTTATTGTTTGATTTTTATGGTACCAAGTAATAAATACCCTGCCTGTTAAAGAAACAAGAAACTTTGTAATTGGTTTCAAGCTTTGTTCTACATTAAGTAATGTTTTGTCTTCGGTTCATGGATCCCCTTAAACCCATCCACGGACCCCTTTTTAAGAACCCCTGCAGCTATTGGTATTTTCTCAGCGTTGGAATTTAATTTGATTTTATCATCATGAATAATGTTATCTTCTTTTATGTGTGAATATTATACCATTTTTTCTTTCTTATTATTATACCTTACATATTTAGGATGGTAAATATTTAACGACCATAGTAAATCTTTAATAAATCTAATGTCCATTTTTGTTTTGAACTTCAAGGGAGTCACCGTCGATTTGTGAGCTAGTAACTAATTTTAGAGGCTTTCAAAATAATCAATTTATTTAAAACCAAACAGTATGGTGATATCTAAATACAGTGGAGCATGACTAATTCTAACTTCCATTATTCGAAGTTGTTTTCAATTCGAGTTTTTCGCCCGGTCCCATGAATTTTGTATTAAAGCAATTTAAAAAAAATGTGGATAACTTTAATTTTATTTTGGTTAATTCTAACTTTTCGTAATCTGTAATGTACTGTGCAGTATTGTTTTCTTACTTCTAATTGTGGTGCCAAGTTTTTCTATTTTTAAAAACAGCGGAGATGACTTTGGAATGCGGTCAGTACACTTCTTTACGCCCCTCCCTTTTCATCATCTCATATGTCTTTGTTTACACGTACAGTTCTGTACTCCGTTAGTCAAGGTCGAACCTCTCAAGCGATTACGTGCGTTGTTCGTAGCGATTCGGTCGTAGCAATATTCTTGTGACATGAGAGCTTATTTTATTTGTTGTTTAGTTTTTGTTTTATTTAGTATATACTTTACAGTGGTGTTTGTGTGTGTGTATATGTGTGTGTGTGTGTATCGTGATGTCACTGTCCTAGCCACAGTCCTATAAATCATTAACTTTGGCCGAAAATGTAGTGGTGATAAAGGAATTGGAAAAGGGTATTCCTTTTAAGAAACTTATTTTATTGGAATTTTTGGATAGTTAGAAATTTTTCCTTGTACCTTCAAGTTCGAACTATCCAAACAAAAAATGGCACAAAATAATATGAAACAATAATATGTCATTTGGAACTCTAAACTGTATTCAAGTATACACTTATCGATACACGCGGTAAAAACTTAAATCTCATTTAATCTGGTTTTCTATTGATTAAGAGGTCGGGGTTTAAATGGGTGCGTTGGGATTTTTTTTCTTACATGGTTTCTTAATCTTCTTTTAGGAAACTGATGGCACAATTCCTATAAGATATAACTTACCCATTCATCCCTACCCCATTAGTATAATTAATATGTACAATATCGACGATAAATAAGATGCGGTTTAAAAAAAATACAGCCCAGGCAAAACAAATATACAGTTCAATTTTCATAGGAAGAACCTTAGTTGACAACTATAAAAGAAACCAGATCTACATTAAAGTAGTCTAACTTCAAATCATGGGAGCTGCAGATGTCACTGTCGATAAATATTATCAATAATTATAAAATAACACAAATCATATACTAATATACTATCAATGTTGACGCCTTCTTCAATGCTAGAGAGATCTAAATCAGAAGACAACAAAAGGTCGATTGTAATTGATTGGTCAATCTCAATGAAGTAATTTTCAGTCAATTCCGTAAGTAAAACCCCATAATTATTAAAATTATATATTAGAGTCTTGTAAAATCGCAAATATTTAAAGTACTTTCCAATATCATTTGAGTTTGAACAAAATAACTATGATTGGTCATAATTGGTAATTTTACAAGAAAATTAAATAGTTTCTAATGAAAATGTATATTTTACTTAAAATATAATTTATCTAGAAGGATAGGGACATGATTATTTAAGGAAGGTTTATTTAAAGATGTAAATAATAATAACAAAAATATTGATCAAAAGTGGAGTGTATAAAAGATGGATGATAGAGAAACCATTGATAAGTTTAAAAGTCTATCGAGTCCCCAAGATTTGGCTAACCCCTAATCTAAATCGTCACTGTCTCAAATGACTTAACTACTAATGACAGGGAGGTTTGTGCTCAAATTCCAGTCGGGTTGAATTTAGGGCGATTTTACCTAAATTGTTTCCCACTATCCATCCACGCAAATGCATCCACTCTTCCCCTAAATTAAACCTTATAAATCTTTAACACAGTGGTCGTTAACCTTTTTGTCACCAAGGGCGCATATGAATTTTTAAATTATTCGCGGATGCATGTACAGTACATATATAAATTATTTTCACATAATATAGGTAGATTAATATAAATAATCTATTTTGGCAATTCATTCAGTAACACTAGCTTACCAAAATAAAATATTGAATAAAACATTTTTTTAAATGTATGTCAATGTATAATTTTTAATTTAATGGTTGGAACTGCATTTCACTGATTATCATTTTAAAGTCCGGATCATAATTTGACTCTGCTGTTCTTAAACGGTAGCTTAGATTAGCATTTAAAAGGTGATATAATTATTTTGTTTTCACAGCTTTCAATCAGAAGAATGCTGATTCACACAGAAAATAATATCCAAAATATTATCCAATCTTATTCGCTAAGATACTTAGCCAAGGAAATTTTGTGTAGACTACTAGTTTCCAGAAAATGTTTCTTTTGAAGGATAAGTTGTTCTGTAATTCAGAAATATCTGATTTCAATTCTTCAATATTTGTTTCGTACATTGTATTAATATGTTTTGTAACTATATTGATGTCCAATATATTAAATGGATTTTTAAAAATTATATTACAAGTTCAATTTCATGAAATTATGCAAATCTTTGATTGAATACATCGCCTAGCTTTTCTATGTTACCCCCATATAATTTGCTCCCAAAACAATCGTTTTTTGCAATTATTGAACTGTGGAAAATTTTCTAATACATGCCATTTATTTTTTATTTTTTAAGAAAACTAAATTTCATTATCAATAGCTTAGTGGGCGCATGTATAATTGTATAAGGGACGATGAACAAGAGTTTGGCGACCCCTGTTAACACACTAGCTTAGTTAGTATTATATGCGTATAAATCAAGCAGGGAGTAAGATGCGGTAATAAAAATCAAAGATAGGCGTGAAAAAAAAATTGTATATTCTAAAAGCATCTCCCAACCAAAGTCTTAGAATAGTTTATTGTTTGACAGAGATAAATTATTACTAATTAATTAGCTCTTGTATTATTTATTATACATGATGTTTGGAAGCTCATATCCCAAACTGCACTTATAGTTTGTTTGAACCAAAAGTAATAAGAAAATCACTGTACACTTCATCCGGAAAACTATGTTAATACCATCAAATTATGTTCAAATTATCAGCGTGCAGCGCCTGGAGATCAAAGCTGTTCAAGCATGTGTGTATAACAAGGTTGCATTGAAACTAGGCGCACTGCACTACACACCTCGACATCTTGGAGCAGAACATACTACAATTAATATTAAAGAACCCACCACTCCACCTAGAAATGCAAATACATTCTTAGGGTCATCATTAACGATCCTACATCACAGAAAGTGCTAGTAAGTATTACATGTGTGGTGCTGCGTGCCTAGCTCCTATGCAACTTGCTCTGCACGCATGTTTGAACAGCTTCGATCTCCAGGCGCTATACGTCGAAACATTGGTCACAATTTAATGGTATTAGTATAATTTCCCGGATGTATGTGTGTTTGTATTTTGTATTACCTTTGGTTCAAACAAGCTCTATGTGCTATTTGGGCCAAGAATTCCCAAACACCTTATATAAAATTATATATTTATAATCGTCTAGCTCTCTAAGATTGATATATTTATATATAAAATAATTCTTTATCTCTCACCTAACTGTGAAAGACGTCACTGAAAATATCTTCAAGGATATGACATAACGGACTTCTCCCCTTTAAACGAGATGAAGTATCTCTTCTTCTTTACGGATATCCATCCGCAGTAGTGACCCCTTATTCAATTACAAAAAGGAGGAACAAGGTTTAAACCCTTCTGCGGAACATGCCCACATGGACTCCCAACTTAATCTTCACTGTCCCAAGAAATAAGAAAAAGGGTTTTCTTAGGAATCGTAACCACGGCTCAATGTAAGGCTAGAGGTTGGAAACATGTTATAATGAAGGCTGCATATTTTTCAAGTTAGCTACTTTATCTTAAAAAAAAAAATAACACACATAAATTATATGTTATATATTATTTATACAATTACATTATTCTTATTTTAATGATTTATTGTATAATCATTTGTCTCTTAATGATTAATCATTAAAATAGAAAATAAATTGAATACTTACATTGACAATATTTATTTAAAATATAGTGATTTCACATTAAATTAAATAAATTAAAAGTCATAAGTATTTTTTAGATAGAAAATGGTTGATATGCTTTGATGCAACATAAAAATTAAACTTTGTTTTTGTTCTTTTAGCATTGTGTCTTACTACTCGTTTGAGGTATACGCTTATGTATTCAACCACTTTTATGGTTTTAAGGATTGGTTTTAAGGATTAGTAAAGTTATATTTGTTATTTAGAGGAAGTGTACTTGCATTTACGTGGAATAAGAATGGGAAAACATTTTAGGAAAACCCTCTTCAGTACAGCTGACTGAGATTTGAACCTAAATCTCCACGCCATCGGCATTCTAGTCTAATGTGATAGAAGCACCTTAGACCATGCGGCCACCAAAGTGGGTGATAAAAAAATTTTGTTTTCCGCATTTATTTTTATTTTTTGGAATTTACTAATACTTTAGCGAAAAAATGAATTCATGCATTTTGGTTTGCTACTAACCAAAATGTTTTATATTTATGTATAATATTCAATAACAAATATATGTGATTGTTTTTGTTTATATTCTTCTTGATTTAAAATTGTATATAAATGATAACAAAAATGCTAATTCCTCTTATAAATATACTACTAATATTATGTATAAAAATTAATGAGATAGAAGTTTCCTAGATATGGGATATACAAATTTTATAGGAATTATTATATGATATTTTTGTAGTTCTTCAAAAATTTTTCCCTAATTGCATTGTACTTACTTAGATTATGTCATAAGAAACTCGAAAGTTCATTGCCGAACTTACAAAAACACGCCACCTATCTTGAGCTAGTTCTATACAGTTCATTTCATTACACCCTATCCCTAATCTCTATCTAGTTCTATCCAGTCCATCTCATTACACCCCATCTCTCTCTTGAGCTAGGTCTATCCAGTCCATATCATTACACCTTATCCCTATAGTTAGCTAGCTCTATCCAATCCACCACATTTCAACCTATCCCTATCTTAAAATACAGTCCACCTATACACCTTATCCTTATATTGAGTTAGTTCTATCCAGTCCACCTCTTTACACCTTATCCCTATTTTGAGCTAGTGCTATACAATCCACCTCATTACACACTATCCCCATCTTTAGATAGTTCTATACAGTCCACCTCATTACACACTATCCCCATCTTGAACTAGTTATATCCAGTCCATTTCATTACACCATATTTCTATCTTGAGCTAGATCTATCCAGTCCATCTTATTACACCTTATTTATATCTTGAGCTAGATCAATCCAGTCCATCTCATTACACCCCATCTCTCTCTCGAGCTAGTTCCATCCAGTCCATCTCATTATACCCTATCTCTCTCTTGAGCTATTTCTATCCAGTCCATCTCATTACACCTTATCCCTATCGTTAGATAGTTCTATCCAATCCACCACATTTAAAACTATTTTGAGTTAAGTTTTATAAAATTTATCGCATTACACCCTATCTCTTTCAGAGACATTCTAATGTCATCCTACCATTTGCCTCTAGGTCTTTCAATGGTAGCTTTCCATTGCTTTTGCCAGTTAATGAATTGTACTTACCAAGGAACATATAAATAAAATAATATTGGGGAATTTTACGAATAGCCATATAGTAATATGTTTCTATTGATTGAATTTCTAGTATTTAAAGACCTAAAAACTCTAAATAAACCTTTATCTATATATATTTCAAATAGTTCAGATATTTGTATTATCTTACATGAAAGTGTAGGAATTTTTTCATATTGTGAAATATGTTAATAAATAACATAATATCTACATAAATCAATTAAAACCAATCCTCTATTATTCAATTGTTTTTAGTAAAATTATTGTAAATTTAAGAGTTAGAGTGAGTACTGCATAGTTTTATTACTGCTAGATTTTCAGTAAATATTAATTTAAAAAACTAGTTACTGTCTTGATATTACAATGTCTCAAAATTATTTGGAGATTTTAGAATTGATTACCTGGAAAGTATTTTATTTTTTGGCCTTGTTAATAAAGTAAGACATTATTTGGAAAAAAATAAAGAAACCACCAAATATGAATTAAAAGTGCTCATTGAATGATAACCTATTAGTTATTAAGACAAGCCTATCAGCTCTTGTTGAAAACCAGGTTCAACGCTGATCTCACTTTTGATAAGTTATGTTTCGAGTGTTTGTGTAAACACCAAAATGTTCGTAGGGAACTGACAGTGGAAAAAATAGATTGCTAGCAATTTGCATACATATTGGTGTGTTTCAGGGTGATTGCCATCCACTATGTACACGACCTATTTCAATACTAGAGAATCCATTTGAACATCCATCACTGACCATTATTTGTTTTAGGAGTAGGGGTGATATGACAATTGTGTTGTAAACCATTGTCTTCATTAACGTGAAATGGAACATGTCAGCGCCAGCTAAGTTCTTCATTTTAGATGGTTGTATTACAATAACAATTTTACAATTAGTTACCGATTAATTATAATGTCTTTCAAATATAATATACTAGTGTCGTGTTGTGTAGTGCTACTAGTGTAATCAGAGATTGTTAAAATATACCTGTCGTATGTCTTCACCCCCTCTGTCCTAATTTGACTATTCATACATAAACTTACTCAACTCACATGGGAATGTATTTACGTTAATACCTTGCCAATGAGTTATCTACTGAGTGATGAGAACAATTCACAGATACATTTTCAAAGAATTCTGCACACCCAGGAAGCCCTCTATGCCGTGCCACATCATGCCATTGTGAAATATACATTTTATATTATATAATATACATTAGTTTCTAGTGCGAAATGTTTGTCTACAGGTGTTTTAATAATTCAAATAACGTTTTCATCTAACTTTACTTAAAAATGTGTCTTTGAATGAATTTAGTTTCTTGCATTTTAAACATTCATAGATTATTATTAATAATATTACTATTAGCGTCTTACTACCCACTTGTTATACGAACTTAAGCTAATGTGTAATGGTAGGGTGATTGTGATATAAAATGGAGGACTTACAGTTTAACGTGGGATCCGAACCACGGTGGAGGCCTGGCATTTAAAACATTCACAAGTTGTGATTAATACACGTCTTGTCAGAGGTGAAGGAAAGGTTTGGCAATCAGATAAGTATGTGCTGGGACCGAGGATTGAACCCCGCTCCCTCATAACAGAATTCCGACACCTTACTCCTAGACCACCAGGTCACCTCCATTCATAGATAAGCTAGATAAAACAAAAAATAGGTTTAATGTGATTTACCAATAAAAGCCATAAAATTGTGCTTTTTTAATTAAGTAGTAGGTAACATTTTTTAAAGTATCTAAGGCAATAATTGCGGGATTTTTATTATTAAGTTGACCTGGGTGGTTTTGGGGTAAAGTGCTTGCCTTAGCAACCAATGTTCCTGCGTTCAAACCCAGCTGGACTTAGTGGATTCTTCTTGAGAGATAGAAATCCGTAGCACATCTTCTTTCGGTCCCATGTTATGAATTGTGTCATGTAAAAGATTCCTAGAAGTTATGTGAAAATATATTTCCGGCCAAAATTGGTAAGAGCTCTCGTTCTCACTCATAGAAATTTTCATGTTCTAATACGATCAGTCGATTCAGCAAATCGGTTAAATAGCTCAGAAAAAATAAATAAAATTGATCATAAAATAATGTGATTCTTTTTATTGAAAAGTAATAGATGATTACTATGATTAATCTTTTTTTACATTCATTACTGTTTCCAGCCCGTGGTCTAGGTCACTTTCTCACTCAAGCTATATATTTTCCACCACCGGCTTACTAGGCCTGTCTTAGCTTAGAATGACTTAAAATCTAACTTAAATCTAGGGCAGGCACAATATCCAGTCCCCAGCCATTAATTTATTAATACAAAAGAGTAAAATTCGTCAATGATAAATTTTTCTGCCATGTCAGAAATCAAAGCTAGAACCTTTAGCTCAGTAGGCTGACAAGCTACTGACTAAGCTAAGGTGTCTAACTACTATAATTACTATTTGATCTTAATAAACGGTGAATGGCAATAGCTTTATTAAAAGCAACATTTGGTATTGCTCTGGGAAAATTGTGTGAAAGAGTGGACAGTAAATAAACAAAATACATTTCATGAATACATTTACAATTTGTGAAACCAATCTAAGGCGAAAAATAAAAATTCCACTGGCAGTTATATCAGTCTTAGAATAAATATGAACATGGTAGTTGACAAAACATTAATTTGTAGTCTTTTGAATTTAATTTTCCTTACGTTCCAAAAAATTTAAATTTTAACCCATTTCTTAGTTATATAAATTTCAAATTCACATTTATTACTAAGAATATAAATTTTGTGAGTCATAAAAGCTTACATGACTGAACGATTAAATATGTATTTAAAATTACATGTTTTTAATTATTTTCCAATACTTTATGTGTTTATAAATAAATTTAGTCAAACCATTTAACAAGGTAGATATTTAAAGTGCCGTAATTAAATATGAATGTCATCGCAAAGGTTTAGGATCATTAAAATAATGATTGTATTATTTAAACCTTTCTCGTTACGTATTGTTATAGCAGTTAACAGCTTTTTGAATATTTTTTGTTGGCTTCGATTAAATTTACTTTGCCTAGACATTCTTGGTCCACTTTGTCCATCTACTGGCAGAAATAAAACTGTAAATGAAACACGCGGATCCTCTAGATTCTATCGACTTTGAAATTCACAGTGACACATGCTGCAGCCTATTGGTGCACACCGAACATATACCACAGAGACATCTCCTGGCATTGCCACGATGTATTTCGAACTTCTTACTTCAAACAAGGTAGGCCTACTAGATGGCTTTTACAAACGAAAACTTGAAATAAATCCTTTACAGTGATTTATTGTGCTCTACTGATGGTGAGTATTAAAACTAATACTTATTTACAAAAAATAATGTTTCTATTTAAAAAGTATGAATAATACTTAGCTTAAGGTGAATTATTCTAACTTTATTATTAAGTATTTTGTTAGTAATATTATAATATAAAATGTTAATGGATAGAGATTCTTAAAATTTGTATTATTATTTAATTTAAAGGCTATCTTCTCATAAAATGCATTACATAAACTTTTTTAAGATTTAATTAATTTAATTTAATGAGAGTTAATAATTGGATGATACATTAATTTTGGGCTTTTTTATTTTACTCGTATCAGACAAATACAAAACTTTTCGCCTGCCATGGACAAATGAGGAAGATAACAAAATGTTACCTGATGTATGAATATAATATTAAAAATTCCATAGTTTTTATCAACAAAACATAAATTTATAATACTAAGTACTACACATACCTAGCCTGATTAGTTTTGTAGCATAATAATTTATTTTAAACAAGGGAAATTCAAAATGTTACTGTCCTCAACTGTATGTTTAAATTAGGGATAATCTTAAAAGTATTATATCAATAATTTGTTAATTTAACACTAATTTAATCCTAATGTAATTCTATTATGTATATTCTTTTTTATACTTTTTATTTATTGTTAAAATTTGTTATACTTTTTGTGTTCAATAATTTAATTATAAAGAAACCAGGTTTTTTTATCATATTTAATCAAATTATTAATATTTCATTAATAATATCTATTGATAATATTAGTACTAAGGAAAAGCAAAATAGTTTTTTTTTTCATTATCATAGGTTATAAAAATGGAATCAAATAAAATGTTTAGTAGATTATAAAAGGAAAGAAATCCGTATTAGCGTAAAAATAAAAAGAATTTTATAAGATAAATTAATTTCAAACACCTATTACACAAAGACTGATAAACAGATACAAAAGTAAAACAAAAGTTAAATCCATATTTTTATATCTTGATATCCTTCAGTTTAGTTAAATTTGTAAAACATTACTCTACGGGTATTTCGTTCAATCTATATTGAGTTGTATATACATTTCTAGGGAATATAGTTAAAAATTAATAAATACACTGTTGATAGTATCGGATGATTAAAAACGGGATACTCAACTTCACCGTTTATAAATGTATCCACTACAGGTAAATTGAAACCATCATTTATTTAACAGTCAATTATTTATTTTGCATAATACACCTTGTGTAAATTACTTCCTGCGATTATCTATTACTCACCAGACGGTTTATTTTAAGTAGATTCTGTATAGACGAGTTTTAATTGGAATAACATTATCCGACAGTCATGGGCAGATTTATTTAAAAGTGGAGGCTCAGGTCCTGTAACAAGTTTGAGTGCATACCATTAAACCAATATTTTTCTTTTCAACTTCTTGAAATAGTCACTTTTTTTTTAATTAACAGATAGCAGCTCAATATTAAAGATATCATTTGAATAAAAAACATTGTCATAACAATAAATTATATCTGTTTAAAACTAAAATATTACTACTTTTTTGTTTGATTTTAGTTAATGATAAGAAATTAAAATAATGGCAAAACTTAGGCAATACATTTTTAAATTATATTCACAAATTTTCTGTCCAAAAATAACAGAAGCCTAAATATTGGTTTGCTGCACGAGTAATTAGTAATATTTTGTAGAAATGGATAAAAACGCATATAGTAAGAACTTAATAATTAAATTACTATTTTTTTTTATCATCAAGTCTTACTACATGTTCAGGTCATATGCATCTATGAATATTACTATAATGGAATAGGGGTGAGGAAGGGAGCATTTTAGAGGTAATCTAAGCTCATTTTCATAAAAGGAGAGATGAACATTTTTCAAGAAAACCGACCCTTAGATCAGACATCCTACTCTCTATGACTGCAAACTTTAGAGACAAAAGATAATAATAATTTTTATTAAAGAATTTGTTGAGGCTCGGGAGCACTAGCCCTTACAACCTTCCTTATGGACCTGGATACAGAAAATTTACTAGATCTTATTTCATGAATTCATACGTTAAGTCTTCAGCTGTTGTTTTTGGTAGAAATTAATAATACCTAAAACCCGATTCAGTGGCCGAATGGTCTAAGGCGTCACTCTCATGTTGGACTAGACTGTATAACCTGAACAAGTAGTAAGATGCGATGATAAAAATAAATACCTAAAAAATAACGCTAGTGATATTAACATTTGATATATTATATTCAAATGTTATCAATGTTTTCCACTAAATATATGTATTTTATAAAAGTGTCTTATTACTTAAATCCTATTATTGGTAGGAATTGTAGCCCAAGGTACAGAAAAGATATTCACCAGACCCACAGCCTCCAGGTTAAAATGGCTGCTCTTATTGCAAAAGCTTGAGTCATTCAACCCGGGGATCACTACGTGCACTACCAAGTCAATACATCACTATCAAGCTGGCATTGTTTTTTTAAATAGTTCACTTTAAAGGTGGTTTTACTATAGAGACAAATATTTCCTTGCCAATAAACTTTGTTTCACGAAGTTAGACTAATGTAGCGGTCCCAGACACCTTCACATAAAACGAACCCCCAATCAATCCTATTCACACTGCAAATTATAACGAAACCTTAGAACACAATGGTCCTTTGATTTTCGTTCTAAGAACGATTGAAAATTGTATAGTTGTAAACAAACTTCAAATACCATCTACTAGCTACTTGTCTGAAGATGTTTGTTGGTTTGTTAATTGAATTGCAGTAAGAGGGTTTGTTGGGTAATAGAGGGGATGTTGGTACCTGAACTATTGTGTTGGGACCACCGCCGCTTTATAACGAATATTTTGAAAGTGAGTTGTTTAACTTGGAGGTGTTGTTATTACTGAGAACTGCAACTAGCACTCTCCAGGGGCCCAAGTAATCAACCTGGCTCAAGAAGAACAGCGAAACACCCACAAGGCTGAGGATGAGGGTTTGGTGTGAGCCTTGTTTGTGCCTCAAGGAAATATTTACGGTACTTGAAAAAGCTGATAAAATAGTATTCATAAGGCTGTGACCCATACCATCACCTATGTATTTATATTTGTTATATATTATTTTACTGTCTCAATTGAAATCTTGTATCGGAATTAAATCCCTAATAATATGACATTTCAGAAATCTTTAGACATGTCAGTCATCATGTAAGTTCCCTATTCTACGGGCTCACTCATTGTAAAAAAGGTTAATTAATTCTAGAATTAAGAGCTATCAACTGTCATTTCTTTCTATATATCTTACAGGTAGAGAACGTATTGTGATCGTCAAGAAATTTGAACTCAAGATTTTGATGGATCTCGAAGTTTCATGACCCACCTTATCCGAAAAAGTTGTTTTTAAATTTCCGTCTATCTGTCTGCCTGTCTGTGCCTCCGAATAGAGCCTAAACCGATTGGGCTAAAACTTGGTATCAAGGGTTTTCATAGGGTTGCCCCGAGATATTTTTGGAAATGAATATCCAAACCCTAAAATTAAGGGTAGTTTACTTAAGGGAAAAAATAGAATAAGTAAAATTTCTCAAATTCGGCTCCAACGATTTTGATTAAATTTTAATTATGAACATTTACAAATATTAAAAAAAAAAATGGCTACTCTCAATATATCGGCAAAATGACTTTAGGATCTCCGGTCTGATGAGCAAATTCCCATTTTCTATCATATTTCCAAAACTATTTAAGACATGAAATTACTTATCATTGCAAATATGTAGAACTATTATTAATATAAATATTTTATTTGAAGAATATTTTTATAAAATATACACGTTTCAAGCTATACGCAAATATATAGATATATATTTTCTTTTCGAAAACTGAAGGTAAAGTATTGCAACCGTAGAAAAATCTAAATCAAAATGTTGATTTATGTCAACATCTCATGACCCCCCGAATCATAAAAAGTGGTCTTCGCAATGCCGTGTGTCTGCTTAACGCCAAAATTAAGAGTAGTTTAAAAAAAGCGAAAATATAAAAAATCGGCTCTAACGATTTTGATTGAAATTCATATCTAGGCCTTGATAAGATTATAAATAAACTGGCTGTTTTCATTTTCCCATGAAATTGACTTTTAGGGTAATTAACAGAAGTGGTGATATCCGTGTCTCCACAACTATTTGAAATACTAAATAATTTATTATTGCAAAATTGTATTATAATAATTAAAAATAAAAAACTTTTATATGAAACATATTCTTATAAAACCAACAGTTTCTGAGATATTGGCAAATATATGAATAGGATTTTGTGAGCTTTAGTTTTAAGGAGATACTACTTAACTTTTAACGCAATAATTCTCTAATTCCATAGAGTAAGAAATAAGTCTCTCAAAAAGGTTATGTTCATTTTTTCAACCTCTTAGGTGAAATATTTGTAAAGCAATGAAAAATTGAGCTCGAGATTTTGGTGAATGTCGACGTCATCACATAACCCCCCGAACCTAAAAAAAAGTGGTTTTCGCAATTCCGTCAGTCTGTCTGTCTGTTTGTAAATTTTTCTGTCAGTCTATACCTCGGGCAAGAGCCTAAACTATTTTAACGATTGGGCTAAAAATTGATATCTAAGATCCTCAAGGAATTTTTGTATTTGGATATCCAATCCTTAAATTAAGGGTAGTTTTCTCAAGGGCGGAAAGAGAAAATAGATTTTATCAAAATCAGCTATAACTATTTTGATTAAATTTCGTTAATAATCTATGATAAATATTACAAACCTAATGGTTACTCTTAACTTTTCGTCAAAATGAATTTAAGGATTCTGTTCTTAAGCGTGAATTATATTTTTTTAATCTTATCTCCGTAAATCTTTGTATATGAAATGTCTTATCATTGCATACATGTACATATATTTATAATACACACCTTTTACTTGAAATATATTTTTATAAGACCAATAGTTTTCAATCTATACGCAAATATTTATATTTTTTAACATTTTCAACACATTTAAGGTAAAGTATTACGACCGTCAAAAAAATCTAACTCAAGATGTTGATGGATGTCGACGTTTCATGACCTCCTAAGCCCTAAAAAGTGGTTTTTTCAACGCCGTCTGTCTAATCCTAAAATTAAGAACAGTTTACTAAAGGGGGAAAAGAGAAAAATTAAATTTTCTCAAAATTGTATATAACGATTTTGATTAAAATTCGTATATAGGCATTGATTAGATTATAAACAAAATGGATGTTTTTATTTTCCCATGGAAATGACTTTTAGGGTTCTTTACAAAGCAGATTTTCTATATTTCTGCAACTATTTGAGCTAATAGATAATTTATTTATGTAAAATTTTAGTAGTAATAAAAATTAAACAAACTTTTTTTTAAATATATTTTTATAAAACCAATAGTTTCGGAGATATTGGTAAATATATTAATACAATTTTGTGAGCTCTAGTTGTGAAGAGATATTACTTAAGTTTTAACGAAATAATTCTTTAATGCCATAGAGTAAGCAATTAGGTAAGTCTTTCAAGAAGTTGATGTTTTTCCTTAAACCTCTTATGGGAAATGTCTGTATAGCACAGGGGCGAATCCAGGATCTTCGTGAAGGGGGTGGGGAGGGACGCGGGTGCCCCCATCAGGATCAGGTCGGGGAGGGGGATTGGAGCCACCTCAAAAAGTTTTGACATAAAAATACTTAAAATTTGAGAATAAATCTTTGATCAAATTTTCAGTGTAGCGTTAAACTTGAGAATAATTCTCCAATGAAGGGTATAACTCGAAATTTGCGATTACTATTTAAATTTATTATAAGCAAATAATAAGAATATCAACAAATAGTGATTATTAAGATGAAAATAAGTTTAAACATTATAACAATTATTATATAAATAGTTTTTAACTATTCTACATTTAGACAAAATATATGGAGTTATTCAGATTTAGAACAATCGAATTTTAACCACACTATATAGAATAGTTAGTTATTTCTATTTTTGAATCGAAATTTTACCACCAAGCCATACTAACACGCTATCTGAGTGGTATTATTCAAAGATTTTGTTCAAAGTATATTATTTAGAAATACATTTTTTAAAGATCTTTCTTTATTTATTATTAATCAATCAAACACTATTAATAAAAATGATAAAACTAATTTAAACCTAAACAAGGTTTGTGCAACAAAGTGAGAGGCACGAACCTTAAATTTGGGTAATTTCATTAATGCCTATTTTCCCCACTTTAATACTTAATGTGATTGTCTTAAGTATTTATAATAATTACCGTACATTAATAATTTAATTATCCTACAAATGACAATTTTAAAAAAGAAATCTGGTTAGTAAGATAGTATTACGTGACAATAAAACTGGTGTATTTAACATTGATTTAATTTATTTAAATACTTGAAGGGGGGCACACGCCCCCATGCCGCGTCCTGGATTCTCCCCTTGATAAGCATTGATCCATCTCTCTCATTTTAGACTTAATAGTCAATAAATACCTATTTTATTGGTCAACATTTATAAAAGAGAAATTTAGTAGCAATGCGATACCCATGAGATATGCATTCCCTAATAAAATGCAGAAAGTTTTAACCGTAAGTCAACATTTTAATACAAATTGTTGACCCTTAGGGACCCTATATCTATATTTTAGTTTGGTTCAAATATACAAACGAGGACGTTTATTAAAAAATGTATAATTATAAAATTTAAAACCGTGAGTTAAAACATTTTTTACGTATGTATAGCACAATGTGTTCTTGGGTTCGCTAGTGTATATTAATTATAATACGAATTCTGAGTAAATATCTCCATTTCTAAACAATAGAGTAAGAAAGACCCTGTGGAGTTCCGTACCATTTAAATTAGTTATTATATCACATTGCACTTTTCCATGCTTCTAAGCCAAAACTCTGTGCCAATGAGGACCAATATAATACAGGTTTGACTTATTCAACACTGTCAAGTACTTATGGGCATAATCGAGTGATTTTATTGAATGAAAGATTAACCGATTGCCACTAAAATAATCGATTTATTTGAACGAATGATTCATTCGAATGTTTTTAAAAGGTTTTATGGATGTTTGGCGTTGGAAGGTAGGAGAGTGGGGATGAGGGTTACCAATTTCAATCATAAGCATCCCTATTCGCTACTCTGTCCCAATTTGATATTATTACTTCAAGAAATTTTAACGGAGTTCCTAAATATAAATATATAAATAATTATCTTAGACCAGTGGCTCTCAAACTGGGGCACGTGCACGACTTTCAGGGGGAACGCGAGCATCTATCCAGGAAAAATTATTGGCGAAATGACAAGATAAAGAAACGTGGTGGGGAATTTTTGAGGGGACTCGGGAAAATTTTCTCCTTTGATTACGTGACCCTTGTCTTTTGGGGAAATTTCATCGTTAGGGTACATTAGATTTTTAGTCATAATCAATGGGTAGAATCTAAAAATAAGACTAAACCACTATCTTAGACTTTAAATTCATACACTTTATGTGCCCATTTTACCATAAAATTATTATTATTATTGTTATTATTATCATATTATTATTATTATTATTGTTATTATTATCATATTATTATTATTATTATTGTTATTATTATCATATTATTATTATCATATTATTATTATTATATTATTATTATTATTATTATTATTAGCACCACGTCTTACTACCCGTTCGGGCTATACGCACTTACGCTTATGTGTAATGATAGTGTGATTGTAAGATGAAATAGAGGACCTACAGTTTAACTTGGGATCCGAACCACGGTGGAGGCCTGGAATTCCAAACATTCACAAGCTTTGATTAGTACACGTCTTGTAAAATATGAAGGAAGGGTTTGGCAATAAGACAAGTCTGTGTCGGTCCTGAGGATTGAACCCCAGATCCCCATAACAGAAGTCCAACACCTTACCCCTAGACCTCCAGGTCACCCAAAGTATTTGTATTACTTTTATATTAAATAGTAGTAATTTAAGAAAGAATATTAAGTTTTTTGTATTTGATTTTCGTTGAAAATGAATCTGTTTAGATCCGTACAAAATGTTTATTTATCACTGCGTCTTACTACCCGTTCGCCCTTCAGACAGGCGTTAAAAGGAATCAAAACCAATTAATTAATCAAAGACTAATTAATCATTCTAATGATTTATTACTCTCACTATAGACTGGACTGCCGATTACTGGTAGATAAGCGTTCGAATCCTAGTCAAGTGTATTGAGGTGATTTTTTCCCCCTAAATTATTGTCCACTCTTTCTCAACGAAAATGTGAGTACACACCCTTAAAATGTCAACCATATCCATACTTAACACATTAGAGTAGTTAAGTACATATGCGTACTTCCCGAACGGGAAGTAAGATAAAATGCTGAAAAAATAATGACATGATAAAAGTTAAATTGTATTTTTGGTGCGTAGGTTATCGTTTTGAACGGATCATTAGTAACTTTAAAAAGGTGAGGTTAAGTAAATTGGTTTATTTTTAGGTGGTGTTCAATTACTTTCTCAACTGAGAAGTTATTTTTGTGATCGATTCTCAAAAGTAGTGGGAAAATGCTGGGGAAACGTAAATCCAATGTCACAAAGTTCAAATAAAGCTAAAATAATGAAAGTGTCCATGAGCCTGGAAACTTCAGACCAAGCAGAAGTTAGAAGGCTTGAACAGGCTCAGCGACAGGCAGCTCACAGATGAACCAAAACTCCAGAGCAGTTAAAGAAACGACGTCAACAGTACGCTGCTTATCTGGCGTCCCAGCGAGCTGCCGAGACACGGGACGAATCTCAGGTTTGGCGTGTTCTCTCTTTGTGTTTTGTATTTTAATAATAATGTGATTCGTTGATTTTGGCAAACCTTTTATAATTTCAGGTTTAGCGTAAGGAGCAAGCTGAGCGGCAGGCTCCCTTGAGAGCTGCTGAATCTCATGAATAGACAGAGCAACGACGTCAACAAAATGCTGCTCATATGGTGTCTCAGCGAGCTGTCGAAACTGTAGAGGAAGCCGAAGCTCGTAGACGTGTTGTTGCGGAAAGGGTAGCACTTCAGCGGCAAATCTTCAATATAAACAAGTGGAGTGTTTTTGAATATGCTGCATTAGAATACGACGTGACTCTCGACTACAGCAGCAATAGGCTTACAAAATTGAAGATGGACAAAGAGAGTAGATCACGCGGAGCGTTAAAATGGGAGGAGGAAACACCTGGGATGTGTTATTCTTGTGGTAAAGTAAATATTTATCGATTGCAGGAACCAGTGCAACCTTTAAAAGAGCTTTTCTTATGTAAGAATGAAGAGTCAAGTCAGTTTCTGAACAATGTTCTAAGATATAATAGTTTATTCCACATGCGTAGTTTGGTGTGGATAGTGTCGTTTCTATGCCAGAATTTTCAACCACTTTTATCATTCAAGGACAAGTGTACCACATAATCGGATCACTGCTTCCAGCACCAAATACAAAGCCGCCATTTTTACAGATATATTTCATGGGAGATGAAGCAACATAGACTGAAAGGCACGTTAGTATTGCCCCAGGAGTTGAAAGAAATACGTTACTAAAAATACAAAGGATACTTAAGGAGCATAGTATTTTAATTAAGGAATTAAAAATTAGAAACCAACATGGAGAATATGCCCGATGAGAGCTGCAGGGTGTGATTCACCCTGGCCGTGTGCCATGCGGACAGCATGAGTGGAGGTATAATGCGCCCACCACAAATGACGTAGCAGCCATCCTGGCGGGAAACGAACATACAACCACCAGGGACATCGTGCTAAGCGTGTGGGATAACACGCTGACCTGCGTTGCTGACACACACAGGTTTTACGATGCCCTAAAGTACCCAATCATTTTTTGTAAGGGCCAGGAGGGATATCACTTTGAAATATATCAAATTAATTCTCAAACTGGCCAGCCTGTGACAAACAAAAATGTCTCCTCTATGGATGTTTATGCATTTCATATAATGATGCGTCGAGACGATTTTAATTTACTTCTTCGCTGCAGGCGACTGTTATATTTATTCCTGGTCGGCATGTGTGTGAAAATTGAAAGTGAACGCTTGAGGTATATATAATTGAATCAAAGTAAGTTACAGGTGGAAAATTATGTGCATTTGCAAGATGCTGTGAGGAATGACGCGCATGTCAATCCAAATAATTTGGGACAGATGGTGATTCTTCCATCAACATTTGTTAATAGCCCCAGATATCTTCACATGTACACGCAGGACGCATTTGCGTATGTCCACCACTTCGGCCGTCTAGACTTATTGATCAAGTTAACGCACAAACTCTCTTGGTAAGAGATAATTCATGAGCTTATTCCTGGCTAGACAGCTACAGACCACCACGACCTCATTGCCAGAGTGTTAAAAATAAAAGTAAAAAATTGATACATCTGCTAAAGAAAGCAAGAATATTTGGCAAATCCCAATGCTTCATGTACTCGATAGAGTGGCAGCCACGCAGCCTACCCCACGTCCATAATTTACTATTGTTAAAAGAAAAATTACGGCCTAACCAAGTAGATCACATCAACAGTGCAGAAATTCCAGACACAGACAGTGAAGAAACACTACACAACTTAGTGGTAAAACATATTATCCATTGACCATGTGGTGCACAAAACACGTCATATCCGTGCATTAAGGATGGCAAATGTACAAAGAAATACCCCCGAGCTCTATTAAAGGGCACGCAGACAAATTAAAATGGATACCCTCTCTACAGGCGTAGAGCAACACAAGGTGGAGGGTGCACAGTCATCATCAAACGCGGCGGCAATGACGTTTCGATAGACAATAGCTAGATGGTGACTTATGATTCCTTTATTTCAATGCAGGCTATCAAATACATTTGCAAATATACCAACAAAGGCAGCATTCAGGCAATTTTTCACGTTCGGCAAGCAGGCAATGTGAACATTGATACTAAGAATGAAGTGCAAACGTTCAGGGCTGGCTGGTACGTAAGCATCAACGAGGCAGTGTGGCGGATCTTTGACTTACCATTGCACGAGAGACATCCCACTGTCGTCCACCTACCCAATGTCGAGCGCGTTTACTTTAATGAGCAAAATTTCGGGGAAAGAATCACGGTACCCCCTAAAACGTCATTGACGGCGTTCTTCCACCTCTGCCAAAATAATAATTTTGCAAATACCATGCTCTATTATGAAGTTCCACGATATTATACCTTGAATGCACCAAGAAAAGAATGTAAACGCCGCGTGCAAGGAACACCTATCAAGGGCTGGCCCGGCATGAAGGCTGTAGATGCACTGGGTCGTATACATACCGTGCATGTTAGCAACTTTGAGTGCTACTATTTCCGCATGTTGCTAAATATAGACCGGGGCCCAACGAGTTTTGAAAATCTTAAATCTGTGGATGGCCAAGAGCTTGCCACGTTCAGAGAAGCATGCGAGGTGCTTGGAATTTTGGAAGACGACAACAACTGGAACGTGACCATGGACGAAGCTGTGTTATGTCACTCGCCTGCAAAAATTAGAGAGCTGTTTGCGATATTAGTGTGCACTTGCGGACTCTGTAACCCTCATTAACTGTGGGAAAAATACAAAAATGCACTTTCAGAGGATATTGCGCACAGTTTACAAGGAGCGAATGATGATTTAATCATCAACAAAGTATTGAAAATAATTGAAGGTAAGATCATTTCTATGATGGAAAAGAGAATTGCAGATTTGGTTTACCTACACCGCAGAAAGCTGGACTATTGTCTAGCGATGTAGTCAAAGAGCTCAACTACGATGCCACGGCACTACAAGCACATGTATATGACATAATTTTACGTCTACTTCCTGAGCAGAAACACATATTTGATACAATATTGCAGCGCATGCAAAGTGAGGAAGGGGAACTTTTTTTCCTCAACGCATTAGGAGATACGGGCAAAACATTTGTATTTAAACTTATGTTGGCACAAATCCGTAAAGATCTCAAATTAGCCTTTGCGGTGGCTTCTTCGGGCATCGCTGTGCTTTTGCTCAGTGGTGGAAGGACTGCACACTTGGTTTTTAAATTACCGCTTAGTCTTGCAACCGAAGAATATCCAACTTGCAACATCAGCAAGAGTAGTGACCGCGGTGCTCTTAAGCAACATTGCAAGTTGATCGTCTGGGATGAGTGCACGATGTCACACAAGAAGGTGGTAGATACGTTAAACCGTAGCCTGCAGGATATCCGTAGCAACGAGACGCTGATGGGCGGAGTGGTAGTTTTGCTCACTGGCGATTTCAGACAGACCCTACCTGTTGTTGATAGTGGTACTCCAGCAGATGAAATGAATGCGTGCCTTAGGGCATCACCACTGTGGGCTAGAGTTGAGAAACTTCATCTTACGTGCAATATGAGGGTACAGTTTTATAACGACCAAGAATCTGGAGCATATGGCAGTAAACTGTTGCAAATTAAATTGGAGAGGGTCGCTTACAAACCAATGAAGAGGGCAAAATTACGTTTACGAATGAATTTTGCAACCCATTGACGTTGGAGGAGCAGCTCATTTCTAAAGTGTTCCCAAATTCACAAACCAACATGACTAACGAAAAGTGACTGTGTGAGAGAGCAGTATTGTCACCAAAGAATGACTCTGTAAATAAAATTAACATAAAAAATATTAGATAGCGTAGTCAGTGAAATAGAGGTGTATACGTCGATAGATACCGTAATGGGAAGTGATGATAGTACCACCTATCACGTAGAATTTTTAAACTCATTGGAATTATCAGGTGTGCCGTCCTATAGTCTTGAATTGAAGATCAGCGTCCCCTTTTTGCTGGTGCGTAATCTTGATGGTCCGAGGTTGTGCAATGGTACCAGACTACGCATCACTGAGCTGGGGAGAAACGTCATGAAGGTTTCTATATTCACAGGGAGATCTAAAGGAGATACAGTTTTGATTCCACGGATTCCTATTATTCCCCAAAACCTGCCTTTTCAATTTAAACTGTTACAGTTTCCACTAAAGATGGCTTTTTCTATGACTATCAACAAATTACAGGGCCGGACTTTAAAAGTAGCAGGAATCCACTTATACTTCATTCACGGTAGGAATTACTCTCTGAAAGGTCTTTTTTCCTACAAATAACCTACTATATTATATATTTCTGGTAGGGAAAAAGGCCTTTAAAAAACCAATTCCTACGCTGAACAGACTTTAACTACTGCGTGTTTCTCGCACGGCCAACAGTATGTCACCTGTTCAAGAGTATCGAGTGCCCGAAACTTACATGTACTTGCCGAAAGCAACAAATCGTACAACGTCGTTTACAGAAATATTTTGCTGTAATATATAAGTGAAAATTTAAGTCTTACTATTATTATAAATGCGAAAGTTTGTGTGTTATGATTATAATGTGATTGAAATTATGTTATTCAAGAATTTGTGATTTGATATTTTGTAATTAAAGTAAATAGTAATTTGTGTAATAATAACTAATAAATATGTGATTCTAGTTATGTAGTTTGCAAAAAATATTATTTCATTTGTTTATTTATCTTACTAATTATGAAGATAAATTTTTAAAAAATATATTTATAATTGATAACTTAAATAATATATATTTATTTTGGTACAAAGTATTTAAAAGTGAAAATTAAAAGGTTTAAATTAAGATAACATCATACTGAAAAGTTATTTACAGCTAGAACTGAGAAAAACGCATAGATATTTGAGAAAAATAAAGTTTGATTTATGACCAAAACAGTTTAGTTAAAAATTGAAAGCTTTTATCAATTATTGCGGGCGAAGCCGCGATGGGTAAAAGCCAGTTGAGTTATAATATTTCTCATACTGTCTTGTAATAGCTGCAACATAAAAATATATAAATAATTCGAATCTATATTCCTAAATCAAATTTTATATATATATATATATATATATAGAGAGAGAGAGAGAGAGAGATAGATCATCAAAACATAAACCAATTTTTACTAAAAAAGAATGAGTAAATAAAATTCAATTTTGTGACAAAATAAAGGCCGAACTATTTATTTAATTTAAAAAAATACCATTTCAATACATAGCCTACTAAAATTGTACACATGAAGATGACAAATAGTTACTTTTTTAATAACAATATCTTAGTTCATTAAAAAAAATACACAAATTTTCCTTTGATACATTTCTGCATTCAAATGTAGGTAAAATAACATTAAACTTAAATTATTGCTGTCTTATACTCTATCAAACACAAGCACACATGTGAAAAACTACTTATACTAATCAACCTAAAAATACACATAAGCTCTGAAAAGACCAGTAGATAATGTATTTTGAACTTTCTTCACGTAAAACTCAAGCAATCGTCGAGATTTTAGCTATCTTTTTTATCACAGAATGAAATTATGGAATGGCTCATTACACAATTACACAAAGTCTTCCAATTTAAAAAACACAAGGCAACTGTGGCATTCAAAAGTATGCAGTCTCCTCTGAGTGGAAAATTAAGATAAGAAAATCGGCCACCCTAAAGAAGTCAATTTGCGTTTTAATGCCTTAAATCTCTATCTACTTCACTCGGGATTGCTGATTTTAAGGTTATATTTTTAGAAAAGAACGAGTATGTGACCTTAGTTTGTTGATAAATTTCCTATATAAAGATTAAATTTTATTCTGTATAATGGTCGCTTAAGGTCATAATTGAATATTTATATTTACTATTTTAATATGATAATCATATGTTACAAAAACTTAAAGATTCACAAATGTGTATTAATATACTGCTAATTAATTACTCGTCAAAGTATGAGTAGTTTAAAAGTCATAACTATGCCCTAAGATAACAAAAGTCAATTGTCGAATTATTTTTAGTTTGTTTTCAATTAAAAACTTTTTAACATTAGAAAATAAATGGTACAACATTATCGTAAAAGCTTTCTCATATAATCCTCTGATTGAAAATGTCTGGGTGAATAAGTGCTTTTTATATAATTTACTAAAATTAAATCCAACGCATATTTGGATTTATAAATGCAAATTTATATTTTTTTGTGGTCAACGTTGATAACATTTCACTATATAATTACAGTGGAACGTTATTTATCCGACCTAGATTAGAGCAGGTGTCATCTGGGTTAGAAAAAATACGAATAGTCTAGAAGTCATAGGGAAAATGGCAGTGAACAATCAGTACGCTGTAAAAACAGAACAAGGCAGATTATTGTGGATAGAACTCTGATTTAACTCCGACCAAAAGACAGTCTACTGTACAGTACTAAATACAATACAGTACCACTGACTGCATTATAGTTTTACTTCAGTATAGTACTGCACTCACTCCACGAATTCACTATAGTAATTAATTAATTAATGTATTTGAAAGGAGTTTTTATAACTAACACAACAGTAATTCTTCCCATAAAATTTTGTTAAAAAGAAATATTAATGCGAAATTTAATTCCATATAAACCGGAGATCCGCATAAATGAGGGCCAGATAAACGAGGCTAAACTGTAGTATTATTTTATATGTGTCTATAAAATAAATTAACAACTTGAGGTAATATGACGTATTAATACGTGAAATTAGATCTAGTATTACTTTTATAAGTGCTCTTCTTATGAAAATTGTACTGCATCTGAAAAAGCGTGTTTTAGCCATATTGTTTTGAGTTGAGGTAGCTTTTCTATTCATAGCTGTATGTGAAAGTATTTGGCATTTTAAAGACGATTAATTTACTCAGTATAGTCGAGGTCTCGAGTACTAGTAAACCTAGAAGAGAGAAGCTAAAAATACAACATTGTTTGTTAGATTTGTTGAACATGTTCTTCCTTTTCACTGTCTTCTGAAATGTTGTGTTTCCTCAGGCGAGTACAGTACACATAGTTTGGTGGGAATGTGACAGAAATGTAGTCATATGTTTTCTTCATGGGAGGTTAAAATGTTAAGGTGTAAGCATAGGGAACACAAGAAAAGGTTAGTGTTTTTTGCAGTTTTTATAGAAATAACATTTTTTGGCTAGAGAAACTAAAATGTTGCTCCATTAGAAACAGAGTTTAATTTTATTCACATGGTGATATCAACAGTTGTTTGAATATATTATTAATGAGCATAGTGGAATTAGACGAGAAACTTTTTAGATGAAGAGAAAAAGTTTCCATTAAACTACAGAACACCCTTGAAAGAAATTTAAGAACTGTCGATATCACCATTTTAAAGAAAATTAAGCTTTATGTTTATAATGAATCAATATTTGATTTATTTTTATAAAAAAAGTTTTTGTATAAAAAATACAAAAATACTTTTTCTCATGTCCTTCTTACACTACACCTCTTAAGGGTCAAAAATTTGGCAAAAATGGAAAATAAAAGGAAAACCACCGAGTACTGGGCTGTGTTTTATATTAATTAGTACCTAAATTATTAATATATTAACTGAGTTAAAGAATTAATAACGATAACATACTATTAATACTTTTTTAATAATAACTGTAAATATAAAATTTTGATTACAAACCAAATAATAAGCCTTTTTTATTTACTATTACATTATAAGAAATATTATTTTAAATATTATTTTATTTAATTGAAACCATATATTTTCCACTACGTGTTTGCTAGACCTGTCGTGTCTTCATCTGCCTTATAATCTATCTAAATACTAGGACATGCACAACACCCAGACCCCAGCCATCCATTTATCAAAGTGAAAGGCTAAACCTCTGTTTTTATCAATGATACATTTTCGGCCATGCCAGGAATTGAATCCGGACACGCTACCAACTGAGCTAATGTGTTGAGCTGAAAAGTATATTTACTTATTAATTATTGAAATATAATTGCATGTTTGTACCTTGTTGAATATAAAAGTATCAACAGTAAAAAAAAAACACTGGTAAATGCGCGATTCAAAGCGTTAGATTTCAACTACTCACGTTCACCGTTGATGGGAAGTTCGAGGTTCAAATCCTGGCCTTAACAGTGAGGATAGGTTCATAAAATAAGAGTTTATAGAGGCTGTTTCGACAGCCTTCCTCTACGCTGATTTAGGTAAGTTATTCTAACTGCTCTACCAAGCGGCCCCGTGTTGTGGTGGTCAGTGAACATGGCTACGAGTCTAGGGGTCCCAGGTTCGATTCCCGGCTGTTATCTTGGGTATTTGAAAGTTAAATAAATGAAATATTATTGTCAGGTAGTCTGTCCACCGTGCCTTCATATACGTTTCATTGATGGAAAATCTTTCGACATTTCATGCCATCATCAGCCTTGTTGAAAAATGTAGTGGTGTGAATCGTCCGAGATAAACCACAATTCTTTATTTGATTGATATTGGTTTGCCTTAAACAAGCTTTTTAATTCATTAGAAAATCTAATTAAAGTTTTAGAATCCCGTCTTCTAGGTGCACATATTCATGAACAGAATCTACAAATTTTGAAGATTTTAGAACACTGCGTGTAGTAGATATAGAACAAGACTCATGAGAGACAAACACACCTTTGTTTTTATATTTAAAAAAATGTTTGAACTTCACGTTAATTTAGATAAATTGTTTTTAAATTCTACTCTCTTTTTTAGCACCGCATCTTACTACTTTTTTTAGGCTATGTGCATATTAAATAATCACGTTAATGAGCAAGGAATGAGTAAGGCTGAATTTTAGAATAAGTGTATCCGAATTTGCATGGAGAGAGTGGGTTAACATTGAGTAAAAACCTCTCTCAGTACACCTAACTGGGATTCTAACCCTGATCTCCCTGTTATCGGCAGTCCAATCTATTTCAATGGTGAAGTTTTAGATCACACGGCCACCAAAACAGTTTAGCTAAATTCTACTTTATTAATTCCTAAATTCTTTATTTAAAATATTCGGTTATCCCGGACTGGTAGTAGGTATAAGAATGACGTAGTTTGGAAACACCCTGCCTAAAGAAATCGATATTTAATGCCCCCCTCAATGGACCTTATACTGCCCTCTTGAAAGTGATTCTTCATATGTGGGGAGGATTCGTGAAGGAAATAACATGTCATAGACTAATGTATTTCTGCTGTAAGATCAAACATTCTAGAAATGAAATGTCTGGTTGATTTCCGACCTTAAATAAAATATGTTGTACAATTCTAGGAAAAAGAAAAAATGAATTGTAAGATACAATCGTAGAATTTTTTTTAGAACTGCTTCTTACTACCCATTCGGGTTATTCGCTTATGTAATAATTACTTTAAACATTTTAAGTGTTATGAAGGCAATGTTTGGTGGAAGTGTATTACCATTTGCGTGGAAAGTAAGAGTAAAACCATTTTGTTGAAAAACTTTACTACATCCAACCAGGATTCAAACACCTATCTCCCATTCATTGGTGGTCTTGTCTATTGAGAGAGTAGTGAACTAGACCATTTGTCCAGAGATGTGGCCGATACATATATTTTATAATTATATTAGGCTATATTATTGTTTGAAAAAAAAAATCTCAAAAATCGGTGATTATACCTTTATATTATTTTTTTTACGAAAAACCAGTGTGCAGTGTTAAGTAAAATACTCCCCAAATATCAATTTGGGAAAGATTGTTACATGTCCAGAAAAATTTGAAAAGTATGAACTTGGTCATTGGTAAAATACCCTTATAACTGTTAATTTATTTAACGTGTTAATCGTGCACTTTCTAAACTGACTTATTATATCAGAACACGAGAATTTCTATGAGCGAGAATGAAAGAGCCAACCAATTTATCCGGATAGGTATTTTCAAATACTTCCCCTCTGAAGGAAGTTGTGGTGCGGATTTTTATCTTTCAAGAAAAATCGGTCGACCCCGGCTGGGTGTGAACCCACGAACATATGATCATGTGGCGAGAAATTTGCCTCAAGACCACTAAATTCGATTATACTACCCTTGCTAGAGTGACGCCTTAGATCATGCAGCCACAGAAGTGGATCTCACAGTCATAAAATTACATTGATCATAGATGGATCAATGCAAAGATTAAAGATGCATTAACTACTTTTGGAGCATATTGCAAAATGGTCAGAAGGAAAGTAGTTCTACAGTCCAGATTGCTATGGTTAATCTATGAATTTTTTTATTTGTCAACACCATGTCTCCCTACCCGTTCCGGTTTTACGCAGACGAACTAAATACGCTTATGTACTATGAACGACTAAGTTGGGATATAGTATTAGCTTGGATTGAAAGTGTAAAACCATCAAACCCACTTCAGTGGTCGCATGGTTTAACGCGCTAATCTCGCAGTAGACTAGACTGCTGATGACGAGGAGATTTAGGTTCGAATCTCAGTTGGGGGTACTGAGGGTGGTTTTCCTCAAATGGTTTTCCACTATACCTCCGTGCAAATGCGTATACATTTAATCTAAATATAGCCTTACTAACCCATAAATCAATTAACGTACCTAATACATATGCGTATAACCTGAACTGTAGTAAGATGAGGTGCTAAAAAAACATTAAGGAATAAACACTCAGAGTACCCTCAAACGGGATTCGATCCTCGATTTCCTCGTCATCAGCAATACATTTATTGGGAGCGTGACGCCTTGGCCTAGACCATTCGTCGTACTATTGATCGTGAGCTTACAGTCCCTTGGGATCTGTAGGAGGGTTTGTGTTCGAGTACCGGATGGATACTCCCAGTTGGCCTAATCAGTTGGGTGGGGGAGAGCAGAGGGATACAATCCCATTGCAATTAGTTAATCCCAGCCGTCATTATCCAAGATGCGTCAAACGCCTCAGAGTGAAAACATATTAGCCCTCCGAACATAACGGCTTCATCAAATGTTCTGCACAGAGCTAGTAGGCCCTACATTTGATTTTATTATAAAGAACACCTTGAAAGGTATTTTTTCTTTACCAATATACTATTGCATAATATTTTTGGTGGACAGTTAAAGGGGGATAATTCCAACTATTCCCTTTTGCCTGGACAAATATTTTAAATTTAAAGACAAAAGCGTCTAAATCGAACGGGTAGTAAGACGTGGTGCTAAGTTTATTATTATTCAAAACATAGTATAAAAAGGAATATTTGTGAAATAAAAATATACCGTATCCGACTTAAATATTTTTTTCTACACTTAGAATTATACCTCATTTGTTTAATGTCACATAATAGGCGTAGCTCATTTTAGCAAGATATTGACTTATTTCCTTTTATCTGTCTTCCACGACTGGTATGAATCTGGTTGGGAAAAAGACCTTTCATAAAGGACTTCCTACCAAAATCAGTGTATTGGTATCCAATAACATGGTTGATTATGTAGGGTCAGGGTTATATCTTAGGTGGTTGGAGGGGTTGCAACCTTGACTGTAAAACTCCACTTTACCAAATTTACATATAATTTTAGAATATCGATGTTTTAAGCAGTGGTTAAACTAAATTTTTAGTACTGGTGACTCAATTTTAAATTTATATCTAACGTGAAGTAATATATTCATACCGTTAGTCTACGACTTATATATCAACATTTATGTTTAAAACATTATCAAAATTATTTATTATAATTAATTGGTGTTAAAATGTAAGGATTTTTTTTCATCTTAGGATAGTTTTTTTAAGCTCTCAGACTTTATTAGTCGAGCTCAGGGTTATTGGGGTAAAGTGCTCGCTTTAGGACCCGATGTTCGTTGGATAAAACCCCAAACGAGGTCGATGGATTTATTTCTTTGGCGATCAAAATTTGTAGCACAACTTCCTTTGGATGAAAAATAAAGCGGTTGGTCCCATGACTATTATGGCGTGTACAGGTGTCATTTTTCAATTTTCAGAACATGATATATAAAAGTACCCTGGAAAGAATCTTAGAAAACCTTTCTGTCATGATTGGTAGATTATTTCACGCTCGCTCATATAAGTTCTGTGTGGAAGGCAACAGAGAACCACCACACTTCCAGAACACCCCTATTATATGGGATTTCCGTCATATGGTGAAGTGAGTGCATGCCCAGCGTCAGATGGATTGTAATCACATCAAAACAACTTTAGGGTTATTTATTTAAGAAGATTTTATCAACTCAAGATGGTAAATCGTTTTTACCAGTGTAGTGTTGCCAAGGAAAACATTTTTTTTTGAGCACCGCGTCTTACTACCCATTCGGCTAATACATTCAGACTATATACTAAATCATGCTAATTCGTTAGAGATGAGGAAGGTTGAATTTTGTGGGAATGTATTCGCCTTTAAGTATAGAGTGAGAAACCCTTTAGGAAAAAACCAACCTCAGTACACCAGACTGGAATTGAACCACGACCTCACCATAATAGGCAGTCTAGTATACTGTGAGAGTAGCGCCTTAGACCCAGACCTTGTAGAACTGCACCTGTGACATGCTCTCATCATCTTTTTCACAATTTGACAGATAATACATTAACTCTGTTTTTTGTTGATGCCTTACTAATTAGTGCTCTACTGAGTATTATTATTAGCACCACGTCTTACTACCCGTTCGGGTTATACGCACTTACGCTAATGTGTAATGGTAGGGTGATTGTGAGATGAATTCCCCACATTCACAAGATGTCTTGTCAAAGGTGAAGGAAGGGTTTGGTAATCAGATAAATCTGTGCCAGGACCGAGGATTGAACTCCAGCCGCCAGCACAGAAGTCTGACACCTTACCCCTAGACCGCCAGGTCACCTTTCTCTACTGAGTAATTATAACAATTATTCACAGGTACTGTTTCAATTAACCATGCGTTTATTCTTTTTAAATTGAAAAAGGACACACAGACACGGGAATCAAATGTGTAAACTTTGGCCTATCACGCCAATACTCATACAGCTCAATTCGCTATCCAGGAGTCGACCCAAGACCAAGGCCATTCTTCACTCATACTTTAAGCCAGTCCCTGTGATGGATGTGTACTGGTATGTTCATCTACACATTTAATCCATTATGATATAGCATTAGTACAGTTGTCATTGTATTATTGGCAACATAAAGCACTTCCGAGTCGAAGGTGGTTGCATTATCTGATATCTCGTGATCTTAATTGATCGATCATATGTAGCTGATAGTTTCCACACGTCCACTATACTTCCACTATACGTCCACACTTTGAACGATTATTTTTTATGACATTTAAAACCCTTTTTAATAGCATGCGTACATTCATTGACAAGTTAATTATTTTATAGAAGGCACATCTACAAATTTTGTAAGCTTTGATATGACAATCCAGGAAGTACATACCTTTATTCAAAAAACACATTTTAAATCGATTAGATAAAATTTGCGAGATTTTTGTTATCTGAATTAGGGCTTCCTGTTTTTAATGTTTTTTGTAACTTTAATATTTTGATGGCATCCTTGGTGTGTAATCTTTCATTAAAAAATGAATTAAATTGGTTGGGTAGCTATATAATACTCATTCGTGAAAGTAATCATTGATATTTTATTAACATTCTGGTGTTTTTAAGTGCTCATATTATTCAAATCCGAGCACATGGAGCTTGAAAGTTTAGCCAAGAATACCTTATTTTCATGACGTTCGTTTATGTTACAGAAACAAACATGGCATTTGAACGTTCTGCGAATATAAGATACTATGTAAATATATAAATAAAAAATGGGAGGTAACATATTGGACACTTACTAGTGCGAGATAATTAATTATTTCAATTTTTGTTGAGATGGACAATATTTACCAACAGTTTATTGCGTAAAGTTAGGAAACCGTAGTTAGTATGTTTTGTTCCCCCCCCCCATTTTTTAGCACCACGTCTTACTACCCGTTTGGGTTAAACGTTTATGTACTTATTATGATAAAGGTTTTAGGGATTGGGAAGAGTCTATTTAAAGGAAGTTTACCCGCAACTGCATGGAGGGGTAGTGGGAAATCATTTAGGAAAAAACCACCCTTAGTACACCTGACCGAGATTCAAAACTCGATCTCCCCTTCATCGGGAGTCTAGCCTACTGTTAGAGTAGCGCGTTAGACCACGCGGCCACCGAAGCAGGTTTGGCTAGCTATTCTCAGTTTTCACGCCCCTGGTAGCAATCAGGAGAACTGACGTGATTGTTAGCGTAGGAGTGAAGAGGATGTTGACCATACAGGCGAGAGGGAGGCTTAGTTGACATTTTAAAACACCGTGAGCTTCGAATTAGTTGATCTGTCAATTTATAAGAAGATTTAATATTTTTGATCGTCCCTATTATATTTTCTCAAATTATTTTCAATTCTTCAATTATTTCTTGCATCTCCATTTCCAAATCATCAGATTATATCTTCAATCTCGAGAGCTGCACTTTTTTTTTCAAGGGCTCACCTCTTCAACACCATTATGGAACGTTTTCAAAATGTCCCCGATGCAAGTGAGCTGGCTGGCACAATTCAAATTTATACAGAAGCATTTATTTTTGGCGTTGGTTTGAAGATGACGTTAGTGAATTTTTTAACAATAAGAAATATTACTAAAATGGTTTAAAAGTGAAATATTAATGTGTAAAATGTTAACCCTTGATCCTAGATAATATGGGGAATGTTTGCGGGATTAGTTCTCCACTTTTGTTAAACATATTAAGATCATCATTTTCAATAAGTTTTTGCGATATTTTTCGACAGGAGATCAAAATCAATGATTAAAAATTTCTGATATTGATCTAACATGCATCCCTCCCCAATGAAAGCCACCAAGAACATCCCTAAATATAAATTTGTCTACAGGAAACTGACCTACATGAAAGCTATCTTTCTACATAACGATATTAACAAGCTAATATTTTTAATTATTTCACTTTAGTCAATTTTAATTGTCATGATTTAAGCTAATGTTGAACTCATAATATTTTATTCTTAATGTCTTAAGAATATATATTTTTCACTTTTAATATTTTAATCTAAATAATTTTGTTGAGTACATAATACGGTTTGTTTTACTTGAAATTATCATTATTTACGCGCATTTAATTTTTATTTTCAACAAATTTCTCTTAACATTGATTAGTGAACATTGTTCCCAGAGTCGAAATTTATTTTAAAAACTTGACATTTATTTATATTTTACAATTCAAGTACAGTATATTTATGTTTCCTTATAAATGTAATTATTGAAGCCCCACAGGAAGGTGGGTGATTTTGTTGAACGTAAGATTATCTGAATGATCCAACAAATATTAACCCTCATACATATACCTCATTTATAATGGAATGTTTGCTTAATTGAAATTTAGAGGTTTCTCCTGTCAATTTTTGATGTCCAGCAATTATTGTAATTTGTAATATGATTATTGTGATGTGTTAAGCTTCTATGACAAATAGGCTATCTCAGTGAGATTGTTCCTAACATACAAATACTCAGTCTTATGAAGAATGTAAGAGTATTGTGCATCTGAGCAAAAGGTTTGTTTTAACGACCCCCACTCCCTATTTCATAATTTGAACTATTTTACATACATTATATTGATATTTATTCAAACACAGAGGATAGAGATATATCTTATATAGTTTTTATTCCAATATTTAATACCATAATGAATTAAATAGCAAAACAATTAAACTTTAAGTCCAGTTAAAAGTGCATACAAATATATTACTCTTTAAATTTAAAAGTGACACCTGGACATGGACCCTGGTTCGATTCCCAAGGATAGGTGTCATTTTTCAAATTAAAGGATCGATTTAATCCATTTGACTTATGCAAGAAAGTTTTGAAATCCACCCTCAGTTAATAAGGAATATATATTTAAAATATTTTTATGATGTTTCACTTAACTTTTGGAACTTGATTTATAAGGATTTGTTTTAGCAACAGGTTTTATTAATCGTTTGAATTATACATGTATGTACTAATTAAGCTAATGTTTTAGAGATTAGTAAGATTGAATCTAGAGTAAGTGAACCAGTATTTGCGTGGAAGGATAGAGGAAAACAATTTTTTTAAACACAATACAGTGGGTCACCCCGTCATGGTGTAGGCCAGTCTATTGCGAGTATGAGACCTTAGACAAGGGTTCAGTAACATTTTTTTATATCATGGGTCCTATGGGCTTAAAAAAATAATAGGCTGGTTTGAATAAAGTGTAAAGTACAAATCATAACTTTATATTTATCACATGAAAGCTATTTATTAATATATTTTCATGGTTACAATTATTTGTTTTATAAATCTTTTGCGGGCGAGATAAAATCAGTTGGTGGGTTGGTTCACGTGCCATAGGTTTTTGACTTCTTTCTTAGATCTTGGGGTCATAGACACCAAAGAGAATAATGATTAATTGTTTGTATAATATTTATGTCCAGCTTATATAAAAAGTAATATTTATGAGCCTTAAGTATTGATACAATCAGCTATGTCATTAAGGCATTAGATAAATGTACAAACTGAAACAAACTGACAGAACGGCATCATATAGAAGTAAAACCACTTTCTCGATAATATCCATCATTTGATAATCATCTATAGTGTTTTATTTCGTGTTTTCTGAAACATACGTATATTAAAATAACGATATTAAAAAAAGTTACAAGTTCTGAAAAAACTGTCAATATTTCTATAAAAAAAAATCCTTTCCATACTTGTTTGATTCCCGGACGTATGCACTCTAAGGCGTTATATGATCACTGTATTTTACATAGTCAGTTTTAAAAGAACGCTTGTGCAGTTAATTAAACCCATACCTTCTCATTTACTACATTTTGATGGTAGAGAAAATGTTCAATTGATGTAAACTATGTTATGTTTTTAAAATAAATTAAATCTTATTTAATTTACATGTCTACCTATATGTGGGATTGGTAAATTTTAGAATTAAAATGTATAAGTTTATAGCTCAACTAAAACGTAATAAATTTAATGAGTATAACCTTAACATCTTATGTAATTTTAACTATTATAAGTAAAAAATTGAAAAAAAAATGTATTAACATATAGTTTCATGTATAAAATTACTTGAACAATTTAAAAATATATTATTAAATTGTATAGCACTGTTAGTAGCAATAACATTATAAGCAAATATTGACAAAAATTATTTTAAAAAATGTGAAATAACTATATTAAAATTTATCAATTATTTCTGATCAGTTTGACTTTAAGAAATTAAACAAAAATATTACTAAAACTTCCATTTTATTTTGTGGCCAAAATAATGATTTTGGTAAACACTAACGCACAAACATTTAATGCTGGCTGGCTTCTTCAGTGTGTGAGTGTATGGGCGAAGAATACTATGGATGGAGGGGTGTGGTGGCCAATGGTTGTATACATAAGCCTATACATACACCTTATTTAGATAGAAAGGGACTTTTGACATTTATAAAAGCTAATAAAACTATTTTAATCTATTAATAATGCAAGTCATGTGACCTGCAATTGTAGCTTTTAATATTTTAATAGATAATATAAATACCTACACACACACACACACACACACACACACACACACACACATATATATAATACTTCACTACATTAAGTCCAACTCCTTAGATCAGTTGGAAGCATAAACAAAATCTGAATCTCAAGTCCCGGGTTTGATTTCCAGCATTGCCGAAAAGTTTATAAATTGGAGAAATGTGAAATTCAGCTTTCAAAGTGATGAATTAATGATCGGCGGGCTGGGTGTTGTGTCCGTTATATATTTAAGTTTTGTATAAGTCGTACGTTGATATAATCAGAAAGTACACGTTAAGTACCTCAAATAAAAAAATTGAAATATCAATTGTTATCAAAGTAGAACAAAAAAAATCATGTATTTTTTATCTATTCCTTTCTATCATGTTTATAATTATACCTAAGCATATTTTGAAATAAACAAATTTTTAATTTTATCATCGCTCACGACAAGATTATACCTACATCATAAAGTGAATTCCAATGAAGTTAACGTAAGAAGTAAAAAAGGGGGGAGGGGAGGGAGATTCAAATCTGAAGAACATTTCGCGCTTGTCTGTTTGGCAGTGTTGGATTGAGGAAAGGCACGCAAGGGGTGGAGTGAAGGGGTCGCCTGGAACGGGTGAAGGGTTGGAGAGCATGAGGGAGGGGGGGGGAATGGAAGGGGCGTCGTAGCCCAACCCAAACTGTTCGCAGCCTCTCTCCTCCGTAGTTTCATCCAAACGCTTGTACTGTGAAGGACCTTTTTACAAAGTTGCGAATTAGGGCGTAAGTGAAGACGCGTCAAGACATTTAAAAACTTTTTTTTTTACAAACAAACAAATAAACAAGTTTCGTTCTCTTTCGTTCCACAAATAAAGTATTAAATTATTATTGATCTATAATCCTGATAAGATCTTCATAAAGATACAATATTCTTGAACGTATTTTATTCCCTGAGTGATAAATGTAGGGAAATTTTGGGAATTTTGTCCTCGTGTGTAAAGTGCGTATGAGTTAGAGTGTGAATAAATACTACGCTGAATATTTACTTAACACGTGAACAATCGTAAGACTCGTGAACAATTTCAAAGGTATAAAATGTAAAAAAAAAATATGGTTCTATCTTTATTAAGAAATACACCTCGTTATTTTAATATGGCCCCACTATCACACAATTGCGTTAAAATTTAATTATATTAACACGAGGAAGTAGTTTTTTTGTTTATAAGATTTGAGTGGGGAAAACAATTCCTTCAATCCTAAACTTCATGTGTGTATGTTCACAATTATTTATATACTTTAAGAATAATTTGAAGCAAATATATATCAAATTTAAAATTTATACTTAAAGCACCAAACTTTGGTAAATTTCCCAAAGATATTTACTCGAATAAAGAGTTTAAATAAAGTTTCACTTTATTTTGTACTGTACATACTCATGAGAAAAAATAATTAATTTTCTAAAAGAAAGGCGTGCACTTACAAAACTATAACATTAAAAGTATACCAATATATTATAGTATTTAAAAAATTCAGGTCTATTTAATTCAACTGCTACGTCGTCCCCCCTCCTCCCACTCTATTAGTTCGGATTAGTTCAGAGGATATTTTTGCTATTTTTTTATTTAGTTTAACTGATAACTGTGATTTTTCAAACATGATTATTTATGACTCTCAACCTATCTGTGCAGCGGCAATGAGTTATTGACTTAGAAGTTAAGTAACTAATCCACCAGTAAATTACCCTTGAGAAGATGTAAAAACGCCACTGAGTGTAACTTATTAGTAAAAGTTTAGTTATGGTTAAGAACCACACCCTTCTTCGTAGAAGGCTAGTTACCACCCCGTTACTAAAATTTTTCCTTTCCAAGATTTAACGCTAAGTAGGATGTCCCCATAGATTAAGTGAGAAGTAAAATCAAAATGCTATAACACAAAATATTATAAGTTACTTGATATATTTACAAAAAAAATGTTATATTCTGCATTACAGCAGTTGTCCACCAATTAAGTTTTATGGACACGTATGTAAACATAATTAACATATACAGTTTAATTACATTTTAAATTAATCTATAGGATTAAATAAATCCTTTAAAAACGTTTGTACAAGTAAAAATCAATATTTTACTATATCTTAGGGTTAATTTTATATCATAATTTCTTAAATCTTGTATAGCTTAGTGCCAATTATTAGAACATAAATTAATATAATTATATTATATGCCCGAGTTTAGTTTAATCTTAGTAATCTAATTCTTAATATATGCTACTGACTTGAATTATTGATATTAAATAATAATAATAGTAATAATAATAGACCTTCTGCGTGAAGTAGACATTTTCAACGATTCTATTTTGTATATTATTATCTCAATGTAGAGATAGATTGCTAATAACCAGCAGCTGAGTAAATATACAGTTATGGTATGAGATCATCAGGCTGGCATTTTAAAAAAATACCATAATTTGCCTTGAACCTTAATAGGAAAAAAAATTATTTATTAAACTAACCTTGTACAAATATTATTTATTCGAACTTCAAACTTTCAACTAAGAGTGAAGAAGGACAACAACAAAATCTCTTGAGTACGGTACTGAATAAGATTTTTGAAAGGTTGAAATATTGGTAGTGAGACAAATTTGTTGAAATCTAAATTGTGAAACTCTTATTGTGATATTATATTCAGGCCTAACTTTATTTTATCATTCCCATTGGAAAATTGATCCATTTTCTCAAATTTGAATCCATTAATAGTATATGTTTCGTTTTTAGCACCACGTCTTACTACCCGTTTGAGTTACGTTATGTTATGAGTTATGTACTAATAACACTAATGGTTTTAAGAATCATCAAGTTTATATTTAGAGGAATTGTATTAGAATTTGTGTGGATGGAGAGTGGAAATCAATATTGAAAAAATCACTCAGTTCACTCGACCAAAATTCGAATCTTGAACTCCCCATCACCGACAGTCAAGACTAATGTGAAAGTGACGCCTTAGACCATATGTCCACCGAAGCAGGTAGCAGTATTTTTAATCTAAGTTAAAGACCATATGTTGTAAGATCTTTAAGTTAGAAAAATATTAATAATTTAAATCATATGTCGTTGAATAAACTAAACCCAGGTTTCTAAGTAATTAATTTCAGTTTCGTTTTAGTTTTTCTAAAATTATCATATTTATAACTATTCTTAAGAAACATAGAAATATATATTGTTATATATTAATTGAGACCAATTAATCAACCATTCAAGAAAATCCATGTATATGTGATAAAGAGCTACATTATAATTATAATTTACAGGCCCATTGACTCAATTACTAAAGTTATCTATTTCCAATTTGTACTTTGTTTCTGAGCTCTTAGATTAAAAAAAGGCTATAATATTACACACGCACACACACACACACACACACATATATATATCTTTGTTTAGGTAAAATTAACTTCCCCTTTTGTGTTAAAATTAGGATTTTCCATTTAAAGAAAATGATTTAATATAGTTTTAATTTTTGCTGCATTTCCGGTGCCCATTAATAGGGCATATTTCTAATTAATAAAAGTTAAACTAAAATTATAAAAATAAACATTTTGAAATATATATTAATTTAAATATATAGTTTAAATAAAATGTATACATGGGTAGGGACCTGAGTTTGATTTCCGTGTTGAGGTTTGATTTTAATTTTTTATAAAAGCATGATACATTTAATAATATTAGCTTAATAATGAATTAAGCTAAATTTTATATAATATAAATAGGAGCCAAATTAAGCGTTTCGAAATATTTACAGCCCCTAACAATAGTTAACCAATTTCATAATAACGTTTTCAAAAATATCACGCGGAAATAGTAGTTATAATAGATTCCTCTACTTGGGAATTATTCTATAAACATTTGGTCAACAGTGATTAATATTTTTTTGAGGTTTGGTTTGATATACAAGAATAATATATGAATATATTTTAAGTGTAAGTCTTAGTTACATTAAAAGTATAAAATTAGTAAACTAGAGGAAATTGTATCAATGTGCTCTATTTTATTTACATTTTAAGCTAAAAGGATTAATAAAAAAAGAGTTAAAAATGTATGTAGTTAAATACCACTACCTAGAAGCTGTAATATTTATAAACCTTTTTTTCAAACTACTTTATATGGATCCTCTATAGGTTTTCTCTTTAAATGTATAAGAGCTCCACGAATGTATGTGAATATTTGAGTTATTTTACTACTTGTGAATTGAAATTCTTATATCTTTTCATGAACTCTCTATTATTTTTATTTCAATAGTTATTTTTAAAATAAAACTAAGCTTAGTTCCCAAAACCGTTTACTTTATACCTCTTAATGAAAAATAAAATTATTTATTTAAGTTATGATAAACTTTAATGAATGTAAATTTTATTCATATTTAAATTAATGATTAAATCTTCTGTGTATAGTTTTATAATTTGAATGGTCATAAACGCAACTTAAATTTTATAAAAAAACGTAAAATTAAATGAACTGATTGGTAATATAGAATTACTTTATTTTTTCGAAATTATAAATAGGCGTATAAACAACACACATTTAAATATTTAATATTTTAACATGATTTTACTTGTTTTGAAAATAACTTAATATTTTTAAGATTTAAGTCTAATCTCTTCTCGCCTGAATTCATGAAACTCGTATACTAAAAAAAAAAGTGCTTAGCGCCTGTTATCAAATTTCAATAGTGAACAAAAACTAATTTTTAAATAACTTAAACGCATATTTTTGTATACAGATCGACCCTGTTGACTTTCTTTCATAAAAAAAACCATAAAATAAGGTTAAACACAATTCACAGAAAGTTCTAAATCATGAAAGAGAAATATTTCAAAACTTTATTTTTATAGATTAATGAAACATATTTTTGTTCTTATCAAAAATAAAAATATTTAGATAGAATATAAAACATATTGATATACTATTTATTAGATTAATATCGTCAGTACATTGTTTGAAAAAATGTGCAAGAGATTCACGATTATCCTAGCTAAAGTGGCGACATTCTGGGGCCTAATAATATGAAATTCAAGAGTAAATAGTTTTCGATGTAGGTTTACCTCGTGTAGTTACGCCTCGTACACACCTCCCTTGACACACCATCCGTTTCCAGCCAAATCAAAACAGTGCTACTATCTACACCGACCAATCATATGCGACTGCAATAGTACCTACTGTATTATTCGCCAACCACATGCATATAAGTTATGCTATTCTGTCTCCAATTTAACAGTTGTAAGGTATTTGCGAAAAGTTTTTGTTATTAATTACTAATGGATATGTAGTGGTTTATTTAATTTAAAACTCACTCTTAACACCGAAAACTGATATATTTCTTTAAGAATATATGTTTACTTTATGACGTACGTTCTTTGGTTAAATGCAATCTTCTTTTTTCCCCATTATGTTTCTTTAACAATATTTATTATTTTATTCTACATATCTTAAGAGCTATAAGCACAATTTATATAAATGAGTGAGAAAGCTAGTCCGGTGCACCATACCATGTATTTCTTAAAGTTTTTGCCTCTAAATAATAATTTACAATAACACATTAGACAACCAATTTATCAAGAGGAGTGATTTATTTATATTTATCAATAGATGTAGAATTAGCAAAAACACAAAAAAAAAATAGAAATTACGAACTTCTATAATTATTTCTAAATTTCACAAGATTAAATTGTGTACATCTACAACGTTTATTTAAAAAAAATTGAACCCCTATTGTATGTTATTTCATAAAAAAGTGTCCACGGGCTGTAAGTTTAGCACGTCAGCTAGAGAATATTTCTTCATCTGTATCCCATTAGCGTAGTGGAAAATCGTTCTTCCTTGATGAATAGCAAGACGTGGTAAGAAAAAAAATAGTATCAGCTGTACTTACACGTGATAGTGTGTAATACTGGAGCCTGTCATAGTAATTTTTTTATCTTTCTTAACGTTAAAAGATTAGATAATAATATAGTTTTTGGTCTTCCTTTATTAAATAAGCTATTTACTTTCTCTATGGACGTCTTCTGTTCTGGAGGAATAAATGTTAACCCTCCACTGCTCCTAACTTTTAAAGTGCACAAGAGGAATACGCCTCCTAACAAAAGCGCTCCAAGATATATATATATATATATATATAAAGCACACACAGCTGCATAGCGAGATAATATGGTAGACATGTATTGTAAACAACCCAAACTCTTCACAACAATTATAATAAAATAATAAAACTACAAGGCTAGATGTTAAGTTAGCTCTGTTGGGACGCAAACAAAATATAACTAAATTTGAAATAGATAGATATATGTGGCTCGTTAACGAACCAATAAATGGTGTTGCCCCATGGGCCTCAGAGACTACAAACAATGGTGCACTTTTGAAGCATCTACCTATTGAGCTTATGATATGGTCTAAAGCATGGCTGTGGAGATGGAGTTGATAAAAAGGTACCGACTCCAACTCATAGGAATTAGTTTTTTTGTTAAGAAATTGTAGTGAACTAAATATATTGTTTTTATGTTTTATTACCCAAGTAGCCTGATGATTCAAGTGTTGGGGATGAAAAGACCTGTGTACTATTTTATTGTTTTAATGTATATCCAATAATTATAACCAATTTACCGTGTTAAAATTATTTTGTTAAGTATATCTTATTACTTATTATTGATATAAATTTGCCATTAATAAAGGAGTTGGAGTCGGAGTTAGAGTCGGATAGTAGAAAAATTAGAGAAGTCGGAGTCGATGGTTTAGCCTACCAACTCCACAGCCCTGGTCCAAAGCAGACAAAAATCAAATCGGTCTGTGCGCTTTCAGAACGTAACCCCGCTGTCACCATTTTCCCCAGATTTTCTTTTGTCCGGTCTCGAAGCTGGTCATTTAAGTCCAAAGTCTTCTCTTTTGAGCTGGGTGGCTGGATGCAACTCAGTACCCCTCCTTCGGGCTGGGTGGCTGGATGCAACTCGGTACCCCTCCTTCGGGCTGGGTGGCTGAATGTAACTCGGTACCCCTCCTTCGGGCTGGGTGGCTGAATGTAACTTGGTACCCCTCCTTCGGGATGGGTGGCTGGATGCAGCTCGGTACCCCTTCTTCAGGTCAATCTGGTGGTCACAGGATGCATCTCGATACCTACCTTAAACTACTAATGATCCCAAAACAAATTTACATACGCAATTCGAGTTCCTCGAAAAATCTAGTAAAATAGTAACAATTTATCACGATTGTAAATCTAATAACATTTTACGCTTGGCCTTATAAATATGTTTGTGTTTTCTCAAAGGTCCTTTCCATTAAAAATTGGACCGTACCCCTTTGATAATCGGCTAGTTTTTGGGACTCCCTCTCATAATAGGATCAAATTAAACTCTATTAAATACAAAGTGTGTGCAGTTCCTTGGTATAGTAAGTGATTATTTAAAAGGTACAAGCTTTAAATATTTGCCTAAACTATATTTATGAAATGTTTATATTATGTCTTGAATTAAATCGGTCCATATAAAAAAAATTAACATTGCAAAACTACAGCATGGGTATAAAAAATAATAATATCGTGACACATACAAACTACTGTTAATTATTGTTTCATTGTTAATGTGTTTATTCGATATTTGTTACAATCAAACGTTTTTGAGCCTTATCTTATGTATAAAATACAGCGCTGTGGTAGAGTGGTTTTTGGGGGGTTAAAACCCCTCCACCTTTCTCACTCCGGAAGGTATTTTAGTTTATGTATTTTTGTTTTCCTACTAGATCCCTACTCTAGAATCTCACCGGAGTCTTACACACAAAATAATAACACCTATAACCCCAGTTATGTTAAAAGAACTTGTAAACTATGTATAACCCGTTTCGGTGGCCGCATGGTCTAACGTGCTACTCTCGCAGAAGACTAGACTGTCAATGACTGAGAGATTGAGGTTTGAATCTTGGTCGGGTGTACTGAAGGTGTTTTTTACAAAATTGTTCTCCACTTTCCCTCCATGCCAGTGTGGGAACATTTAATATAAATATGATATTCCTGTTCCCTCAAATAATTTGCATAATTAATAGATAAGCGTACAACCCAAAATGGTATTAAGACTAGGTTTTAAAATATGTATGTATACATGCTTTGATGGACACACTGTCTAAGACATCACTCTTGCAATAGACTAGAGTGCCATTGACATGGAGATTGGTATACTGAGGGTAGTTTTCCCTAAATGGATTTTACTCTCTCTCTACGCAAATATGGGTACAATTTTTCTAAATCCAACCTTCCTCTTCCTTATATCATAAGCGTAATTAGTACATATACGGTAACTTTAATATATAGTAAAACACGGTGCTAAAATAAAATAAATAATTGCTTAGAAATAACTATTTTAATTTAAAACAAAATCCAGATTTTCTTTTTATTGGGGGGGACCTCAACTCAAGACACCCCAAATAGATCCCCAACCACCACTTTCTTTCTTTCAATATACATTTCTTGCAAAAGTACTGTGACAGTGACGTGTCGTGGAGTGTTTCAAGGGTAGGTAGAGCTTGTTAAACATGTACCCGTGATATGTTCTCACCCCATCTGGCTCCATTAGATCAATCATATAGGCTCTGCACTACATGTATTTTCGCTCTGGCCTGGACGATGAGTGTTAATATGAGTGATTAGATCACAGGTACAGTTTCAATTAACTCTGCTTATCTCGGCAACCAGTCACATCACGTCACTAACCTATACACCTGTAAGCTATATAGATATTTTCTAAAATATTCATAAATTAACTTAGGTTTCCAAAAAGCAATGCTAAACTAGTAATATTAAACAATGCTAATATAAACTAACACTATCACGAACTAATATATATATATATATATATATATATATGGAATTCTTGTAGTCCATCCAGCACTTATATGATAAATATCCAAATCCTTTTTTCCCCCATGTTCAGACACTAATATTCAATATTAACTGATAAACATTATTAATAAATATATTTACAGTTGTTAAAATTGTCATGATCTCTAAAGAAAATAGGTTAATAATTTAGCGTGAACCAATATTAAAAAAGGTTGTGTGGAGATTTAAAAATAGAATATTTGTTTCTGCTTTTAGTGACATTACAGACTTAAATATCCAGAATGTCCTTGTGAATTCAACTAAACATATAAATATCTACTTTACACCATCACATCATCAAATTGTATATTTAAGAGCGTTCATCATAGCAGGCCCAACTCAGCTTGTGTGTGTGTGTGTGTGTGTGTGTGTGTGTGTGTGTGTGAGTGTGTCTGCGCGCGTGTGTGCGCGCGCACGAGGTATGGGAATAGAAGTGAAAATAAAATACATACGATAAGCCAGAAATGGGGGCACTGCATTCGTATTTCAATGCCTACTCGAAATTTCTCGCGGTGACGATGGGGTACAAAGTGACAAAATGTCTTGTTAATAACTACAGTATGTCCCTTTTATGACAGAATGAAGATTTGTGTAAAGTGCTTATCTGTGAAGACATTCTAAAATGGTCAAAAATGGTTTTTTCAATTCAATAGTTTCATGTAATATTTCAACAATGCTCAGTGTTGGGAACTTCTACTACATCTTTATCTACATTAACGTTTAATCATAAATGATCCACGTGTAGTAGTTTTCGTGTAAATTTACATATTTATATCTGACCGTAATACAGGGTTGGTTGGCATGTGATGTACGCTCTTAAAACTATTTTTGTTTAAATATTAAAGAAAACTTGATCGTGATGAGAAGTGATTAAAAAAAAGAGCCAACTAATTCGTAAAATAGTCTATGAAAATATTTTGACACCTCCAGAAATTAATCACAATCATTGCACATGTTCCAGATTCATCCAGGATACTCTTAACGGTTGACACTGACTCGTTAGGACGCAGAAAGGACAACAGCAGCGGCTAGCCGGTGGACAATGGACAACCAGCCCTCCGCCAAGAATACCAACACTTATGTGACCCTTCTAACGCTGCTGGTGCTCCTAGCGGTCGGTGAGTGAAACGTTTGTGATTGTGTCAGTCTGGGTTTGTTAGACAGATTCAAAATGTAAAGTTTATCGTGGCAAGACCCCCTGACCTTTAACCGTGAGCCAATCTACGACCCACGAGCTATTCCGGTCTATTGATAACTAGATTGAAGTACACACTTCTCCCTTGATCCTCTAGAGACCTTCTAGGTGGGGTAGTAGTTCCAACAATTAGTACAAGAGGGCACTAATGAGTTTTCAACAACTAAGTCAAAGTTATAAGGGTTTTAATCCATAACAAAAACAAAAGTTTGAAGTATTTAATGGATTAAATTAACTTTAATACACAATATATAGAACCAACAATGGATGTAGCGTCAGGGTAGATCTCTCTTAAAGTTTCTACTGCAGAGTAAGAAAAATAAATAGCAAAAGTTAAGATATTGTATATTTAAAGCAAATTCCCTAAGTAATAAGTCTGACACAAATGCATTTCACATATACAATAATACAAACGTACATACATACACACACACATACACACATACATATGAACAAACATACACACATACACATACGAACAAACGTACACACATACACACATATATACACATACGAACAAACGTACACACATACACACATACATACGAACAAACGTAAACACATACATACATACATACATACATGCATATACATACCTACATACATACATACATACATACATACATACATACCTACATACATACTCACAAAATCACATACATACATAAACACATAATCACGCCGTTCCCTTACGAGGTAGGCAATAAATTGTGCATACAGCTCAAAAAACTACTCCAAACTTGATCCATGTTCACAAACTTTCTTAATACTTCCTATCCTTGCATACTCTCATCTCTTCAATAACGTCCATTCACCGAGTCATACATAATTTTTTATTCTTAAAATCTTAATGTCTATCATTTTAACGCATTCGTTTACAACATTTAACCACGTATTACATGACCTACCCCTTCCTTTTTATTCCCATACCTTATCTTTAGATATTTTCTGCGGTACTTAATTCACGCTCATACTCTCAACATTCCATCACAGTATATATAAAAATAGTTTAACCGGTTTTTTATGTTTGGCAAACATGGTCGCTTAGCTTACATGACGAAAAGAAACTTCGGGTGCCCGAAAGTAAATAGCGATGAAGAAAATACTAGAGTGGAGGAGGTTATAAAATGATGAGTTACATACCCTGTACTTATCACTAGACATTTGTAGGGTAGTTCAATCTTGCAGGTTACGGTGCTTAAGGCATGCAGCGTGAATGGAAGAAATTAGAACCGCGTTCAAGGTAGTGACAGGTGAGCCCTATGGGAATAGACTTGTGGGAAGACCTAGACGCAGATGGGAGGATTACATTTAAATGGACCTGAAAGAGATATGGTATAATGAGGTGGACTGGATAGAACTAGTTCAAGATAGTAATAGGGTGTAATGAAGGGGACTAGAGAGAACTATTTCAAAATAGGTATCGGGTGTAAGGAGGCGGACTGGATAAATCTAGCTCAAGATAGGGATAGGGTGTAATGAGGTGGACTGGATATAAATATCTCAATATAGGGATATGGTGTGATAAGGTGAACTGATTAAGAGATATTTCAGGATAGGGATAGTGAGTAATAAGGTAGACTGGATAGAACTAGTTCAAGATAGGAATAGGGTGTAATGAAGTGGACTAAATAGATCTAGATCAAAATAGATATCGGGTGTAAGGAGGTAGACTGGTAAGAACTAACTCAAGATAGGAATAAGGTGTAATGAGGTGGACTGGATAGAGCGCACTCAACATAGGGTGTAATGAGTTGGACTTGATAAAACTAGCTCAAGATAGGGGTAGAGTGTGATGAAGTGACTGGATAAAACAACCTCAAAATAGATATCGGGCTTAACGAGGTGGATTGGATGGAACTATCAAAAGATAGAGATATTGTGTGATAAGGTGGACTGAGTATAGATAGCTCAGGAGATAAACAGGTGGCTTACTTATGTAAGTGTGGTATCTCCTCTTCTCCTATTTGATAGAAGAAGTGACGAATACATTAATAAATATGTATAACAAGGAAGGGAAGGAACACACATAAGAGAGAGATATACAAGTTTAACAAATCAGTTTATTTATTCGAACAAGTTAATGGAACTACATATAATTTTAGAAGATCTTACACAAGAAAGTCCTTTGTTTATTAAGATAAATTAAATACTTTACTTTTGACAAAGTTAAACTATTAGGGAACATTTGAGTGAAACACCTAGGTTATATATACAATCAACACTAGTAAGCTAGAGTCTACATTACGAATGGGTGTAACTAAGTATAACTAACACACATTCGGCTACAAAGGAACGTCTGTCTCAACACAACGGCAATTTAAATGGGAAGCGATTAAATACTAAGCTAAATAAATGATTCCATACATAACTCCACTTCAGCCTGATGGCTGTAGAACTTTAACCTACAAAGCATATAAAATTACATTTGACAATTTCTAACACTAGAAGGTTCTAGTTTAAGGAGTTACAAAGTTGGTAGTTAAATGAGCTAGTTAGTATGAATTAACTCCATAGTGAGTTACGATATACAAAGATTATCCTCCTAGAAGAGGAACTATATATTCCATTCACGGTAGGAATTACTCTTTGAAAGGTCTTTTTTCCTACAAATATCCTACTATATAATAGATTTATGGTAGGTAAAAGGGCCTTTCAGAAGTCAATTCCTACGGTGAATGGAATATAGGTTTAAAGATAGTTAATGGTGATCTACCAGGAATCTAGGCTGTTAAGATAATATGGCTGGTCTATTCCTCATTAGTACTGGCTGGTCATTCAATAGTACATTTAACATACTACTCATGTCTGGACACATGATATCTAGTGCAAACAGTTAAATATTAACAAATACAAACGGTGCCTGAAAGGGGCCGAACCAATGAACTATATCTCGCGGGCCACTACTCTAGACTATCAGCACACCCACCGTAGAAAGGTACACCATTATGAAAGGTTTCAGTCAAAGACCCAAATAGGTCATGGAACAAAGCGATAGATAGCCTGATTTCCACAATTGTATGGTCCTTAACGTTAAGTTAGCTGAAGCTTGAACATACAATATCGTTCGTCTGGGTATCACCCAGGTATTTACCACTACGTCTTATGGCCGTATAAAAATAGAGACAAAACTCTAACATTCAAAACTATGCCTTATGGGCATACAAATCAAGTCAGAAACTCTGACATACAAATATATGTCATAAGGACATAAAAACATATACCAAGATCTCAACCATTCAAAACTATGCCTTATGGGCATAGAAAAACAAGTCAGAAACTGTTACATACAAAAATATGTCATATGGACATAGAAACATTCAAACTATACTTTATGGGGATAAAAAAAATTCAGAAACTCTGATTTAAAAAACTATGTCGTATGGACATAGAGACATAGAGCACGATGATTCTAATAAAGATTACTAATCCAAATACTCATAGTGACAGACGTTGCTACATCTGTGGCAAGGAGGAGAGACTAACGCCTCACACATCGTGATTGCCAGTTGCTTAGTTCATTGATCCTTGGTTCACGTCCAGGCTGTTCCTCCGACGAATCGTTACAATAGAATACAAAATGTGAAGCGAGGGATGGCTGTTTTATACAAGAAGGACTGACGTATTTGGAAAGTAAGTCCACCAGAAAAAGGGAAGGTGGGGAGTTTGCAGAATAAGTCCATTCACGGTAGGAATTGACTTCTGAAAGGCCTTTTTCCCTACCATAAATCTACTATATAGTTGGATATTGGTAGGAAAAAAGACCTTTCAGAGAGTAGTTCCTACCGTGAATGGAGTATAGTAGAAAGACAACTAGCACTAGGAGACGGTCTTGCGTACAACACAGAGAAGCGACTCATCATTTCTGTCTGGTCTTTCAAGCATTCAAAATGCACTTGTGTTGGAACTGCAGGATGTATTAGAACAGTCAGCTGCGGCACTTTCCTTAAGCTTGGGCGTATCCAGCAACACGATTTCCCCATGAGTGTATATATGCCACACACTATTAGAACTTATTAGTTCTTGCATTTATAGTGTCAATCATACATATGGTAGTTTGAGTGTACGTGTTAATGGGTTATAACACGTTACAGTGCGGCAATGAACTTTATAGATCCTAGTGTATAGAGTAAGTAATTTACTACCACAACTTTTGGATTCCTACCCCTCTACCAAAGTTCCAAGGGAGCCACTATTAACAATTTGCTTTTACATCCCATGTTATTATTGTGGGTCAACTTTCTCTAAAAATGCGCAATATACCCTGCTTGAAGTAATATCACTTTATAATATATTTATTAGTTAAGTGTGTATTAGAATAATGTTAAATTATTATTAAGGATTAAACCATAAACCATATTTTTTGAATTTAATTCAATACATCAGACAATAAAATTATTAAATATAAATAAAGTGATTAAAATTATGTGAAATAAACAATATACGGTACATTTTAGACACAAAATTTATGAAAGTAGAATTAACTGTTTTCAGGAAACTGTTACAAAACAAATAAGGTTAGGTACTATATGAAAGATTAAACAACTATAAAATAAAATTCCATCATTTTAGAATTGATAGCTTTAGTACCCTTTCTCCTCTATACATGACAGGCGAAGAGGATATTTTAAAATCTACATGTTTGATTTTTTTTTTAATTTTAACGTCATTATTAGTGAAATTGTTGCATTTTTTTTATAGTTTCTTAAGCACCATGTCTTACCACCCATTTCCTCAAACACTTAATTTTAATGTAAATTTTATGTGTGAATTTCAAAATATACTTTTTACAGCAGCAGCGAGTCTTATTGCCCTTTTCTTTATTAATCTCACTAAGGTATTAATTATCATAAATGTTTTACTTTTACACTATTTTAATCATATTGTCAGTTTATTATATAGGATTTACTTAATTATAGTCTATATTCATATTTTAAAATTTTACCGCATGATGTGATCCAATGATTAATTGCAAGGCAATGGGCTGGAAATTAATTTATGTAGGGTCTATTTAATTATAAAATTCAAAACTAATTTTATAATGTTTTAAAATGTTGCTATAATTTGTGGTTTGTTAGATTACATTAAATGATAAAAACTAAAATGTTAGGTCCCATAATGAACAATAATTATTGATAATAGTATCTTGGTAAATAATCAAAAATAATATTTGTAAATTAAAATATAAATATGCTTTGCTTAAATAAATCTTTAGATATGTAATGCATCGTTTACCTTAAACCCACATCGGCAAGCATGTGGACCAATGTATAAGTCTATTTTTTCTGGTTTCTCGGAGACGTGGAGGTAAGGGTTCAAATCCAAGTGAGCTGTCCTGAGTGTGATTTTTTTCTAGATGGTTTTCTACTCTGTTTCTATGCAATTTTGACTACATTTCCTCAAAATTTCTACATCCTTCATCACAATCCAGTAAGTGTAGTAAAACTTTGATAGCTCATACGAAAGCAATAAAATAAAAGTTCTAATTAATTATACTTTGTACAAAATTGGTACATTTCATTTGGAAAAAAAATCATAAAATGAAACGAATAAATTATTTTCAATTAAAATAGCCATACATTTCTCAATTATATAACCAGTTTAAATAAAAGTGCATGAATTTATGTAAACTTTTTTTTTCGCTTCCGTTTTTGTTTAATATCTAAATCAAAATAGGTCGGTTTATTTAATCAAAAGTGACTTGCTTTTATGTACGGGGGAGGGGGAATAATAATGGTTTTACTGCGGTAAGAATGGTCTCTAAATCGCGTAGTATAACTGCAGCATCCCCACAAGAATTTGTTCACGTAAAAACCTACAAACTTACATCTCTTCATTCTTTAGAGAGCCGGAACTTTATTGCTCTACACGGGTTTCTAGAAAGTTCTTCAAGTCTTCGGTCTTCTTTCAAGTAAACGTATGCTATGACACAAAAGTTATTTTTAACCCTAAAAAACAAATAGCAAAAACATTTTACTAAGGAAGTTTTATAGATAATATATCACTGACATTTAGGTCATTATCAAGATTTGTATCTTATGGTATAATCAATTAATTGTATTTTATTACTAGCAAGTATAAATTTAATGAAACAAATAGCTGAGACTATTGTTAATGCATTTTAGTGGGGATAGTCCATCATAGATATCATATTCTGAAAATTGAAAAATGACACCTGGACACGGGAATCGAACCCGGGACCTTCGGCATTGGCGTACTAAGCCAAAGGTCCCGGGTTCATTTCCCGTGTCCAGGTGTCATTTTTCAATTTTCAGAATATGAAGTATAAATTTGCTAATAAAATAGTTCAAGATTTCTAAAAAAAAATTTATTTTATAAAAGTAGGGTATTCTATAAATTAGACCTTTACTTTACTCTTTATATCTATTACTGTTTCCAGCCTGTGACCTGGGTCAAATTTTTTTCCCTTGCCATATATTTTCCACTACCGGCTTGCTAGGCCTGTCGTAGATTCTTGTGCCTTATAATCTAACTTAAGACTAGGACCGGCACAACATCCCGTCCCCGTCCGTTAATTTATCACTATGAAAGTGTAAACCCACAATTTCACCTATGATAATGTTCGGCCATTCCGGGAATTAAACCAGGGACCCTTAGTTCAGTAGACAGGCATTGTATCGACGGAGCTTATAAATTAGACCTACCTAACTGAAAAATTAAAAATATTTTTACATATTTGTTTCCATGTGTTTTTAAAAAATAAGTGTAAATGCTCTAATATTTGTTCCACCATGTCCTGCTAAACTCTGGGCTATACACGTTTCAATTATTATACTTGTGAGCTGTGTGCGCGTGGATTATAAAGGTAATATTTACAGTAAATTGCATTTAATTTGAGATGAGAGAGATTAAGAAACTATCTAAAAAAACTCACAGTGCATCTGACCGGGATCAAATCTCAAACTCACTGGAAAACCAGATTAGGAGACACTTAATGTCACGGGCCTACGGTTGAGGATGTTGCTTTAACAAAATTACAATAAAACTAATTTAATATACTATGCACATTTCCCTATGGTTAAAAGAAAGGGTGTCCTATTTAAATTAATATAAAAAGTATTTGCTGGTGTCCTTAGGTGGTTTGAGATATAAAATGTGTCCTGTAAAATAAATTGAGTGTGACTTTCCTCCCTTTTCCCCTGTATCTTTCAAATATTTTAATCTTATTTATAATGTTTATTCTAAGCTAACATAACTAACGTATGGCTATAATATTTCGAAGTGCGTATTAATTTGGACAGATTGCTAAACCAATATTTCTCTAAGCATTTTTACTACTATTACCACTTATATATATCTTCAAACAACCAATAGCAAACAGATTTTTTAAACTTGTATACATAATCCTGAAATAAGTTTGAAAATAGTTCACATTTAAATAAAAATACAACCGCAAATTGAGCCAGTTAAAAAGAAACAGTTACTACGACAAACGAAATGTAGAAAGCCATTCAGTATTGAATGTGGATTCGGTTGAATGAATGAGTTATACTAGCATGTGTAATAAATGGCAATACAAGAATAGTTTGATAGTAGTGCAAAAAAACTGTATCATTTCTTTCCTCTTCTTTCCGCGTTCAGGAAACGATACAAATGTTTCCATGCTTCGCCTTCTTCCTCAAACATAACTTACAACAAATACGACCTACATTTCAGAATATAATATTTTGTGTCCTCTTTTCTCAGTGTTAGATTCAAGGTTACTGTGAATGTGCTGGGAAATGCCCTAAAAGTTATAACACCGGGTAATACTACCTATTCAGGCGGGCTCACCCGAATTGCGCCAATTCTCTTAGCTCGGACCCGAATTGCGCCAAGAGCTTAAAAGTGCCCCCCCAGACCGGACCCGAATTGCGCCAATACCCCCCTTCCCAAGACAGGACCCGAATTGCGCCTACTCTGAACATAAACAAATATTAATGCTATTGTTGGCGGTAAGAAGGACACAAGTCAAAAAATATAATTTAGTTAACTATATTTAGCTCAAAATCAAACAATATTATATCAAAGTGAAATTTCCGTTTAAAAAAAATTGTCAATAATAGTTACATGTATGCTAAATAATAGTATAACAAATATAATATAAACAATTCATACAAAGGAGTTTTGGAAGGACATACACTTCACTACGCTTAATCTGTCTATTTCTCCATCCCTAAACTGTTTAAGTTTTTTTCCAATAAATGATTGTTTCAACTTAGACTTATTATCCGTTTTTTGCAAATTACCTTCTCTTACACTGTTGAGTCGAATGTACGTTTCAGTTTGGACATATTTTAAATTTTGTACGAAGACAAAAATGTTTCGGTGCGTATTCAAAGGTTCCATCCATTAACACAATCTCATTCTGGCACAAATACTCAAGATTCGAGTCACAAGAAAATATCACGATACCTTTCTCTTTTTCGTTTCTCAACAAATTTGTTTGTCTTGAATAGTTTTAATTTCAATTGAATCTATGGCAAATTGAATTTCTTCGGAAGATTTAGGCAACTTTGGCAGTGTTTTTAGTTTAGTGTAGTTGATGTTATTCCTGATACATTTAATGTCCTTGCGGGTCAATGTTTTTATAGTTTTTTTCTGTGTCTGTACCTCTGTGTGGATTAACTTTGAAGGCCTTACTTCAATCTCTTCAGGTTTCCTCTTAACTGCGTAGCTAATGGATCTTCTATTCAACTCTTGATCTAGTAGTGGCTCGTGGCTGTGTTCGTTTTCAGTCCGCGAGAAAATATTTCCACCATCAAGAGTACATATTTTAGCCTTGCAGTCCTTTTTAGTGCATTTCCACCTCTCTTCCCTTGTCAAATTTAATTGATTCACCTGTCGATACGTATAATTATTACAGACAATCAGAAATTTCCCCTTTTCACTATAAATCCTTTCCATATCAATAATTATTGCTAATATTATCACAGTTCACACAAAACCCGAAAAAAAAAAATTCACCTGGACAGTCACTGTTCTCGAGACAATTAATAAGTATTGGACAGACGGATGTCAATACTACTGTTACAAGTCTTGTTGGGGGCACTTAGGGCGTTTTTACATTCCTTTACTAAGGGGAGAAATTGTTTGCGATGGTCTTTGTTTGTATCATCCCCCCCACCTCCCTCTCCGACTACCTGAACTTAACTTGGCGCAATTCGGGTCCGGGATTAGTAAACAGTTTTTAATCCCTTAATAACTGGCGCAATTCGGGTCTGCCCATTCAGGCTACAGTAAAAAGTACTAATTACCCTTATTAGCTAGGGATGAGGGGTGTTGAATTTAAATAAAGAGTACCCGATTTTTATATGGAGGTAGAATGGAAAATCGTTTAGGAAAAACCACCCTGAGTGCATCCGATGTGGATTCAAATTCCAACCTCCCTTACATCGGCAGTCTATTATATTACGAGATTGACGCCTTTGAGCATGCGCCCATCGGATCAGGTATGTAAACGTCATAAAAATAATCCAGAGCCATTTAATTGTACATTGCTTCCTCCCACTCAGTATTAATCTTTCCCTTTAAGTTTAAAGTCATTTCACTCACATTATCCCACTATATTATAATGGGTGTAGTTGGTAACAAAATTAATGGTAAAGTGAATTTAACGGTTGACTTTTATAGTCCCGTCAAACCAGGATTAACCTATAAATAGCCCACAAGCCACCATTGAATAGATATAGGCCTAAAAATATGTGTGCTTTACCGACCAAACCCGATTCCAGCACAAACTAAATCGGACTAGGCCGAATTAATATATCCTGAGAGCTTCAGAAAGTACTAGCTTAGCCTAATCTAAATTCCTTAGTACTGAAATTTTAGCATAGCTCATAGGATAAATTAGTATGGTATACAATTTTACTAGGCCAAACCAGGTTAATTTATTCTAGGTTAGGGTGGGTTAAGGTATCTGACAACATTTGCATGCTAACTGTGAATGGTGAAACCTGTCCAAGTTCGATTCATCGTATGGGCGAAGAAGAATAAAAACTAGTACTGCCTAAAACCATCACGCTATATCAGTTTATCCTACAAGAGGCAGGCTGTATCAATTAGGCCTAGTCCTAACTAGTTTATCCTGATATCTGGCTTGGACTTTAACACTTATAGTACATATATAAATATATATATTTATAAAGGTGTTTTTGGAAACACATTAATATAAGCCTTATATGTTTAAATCAACACAAATAAGTAAACTTATTTTATAAGTGCATTAAAACTATAAAATAACTTAATTTAAATACAAATTTAAAATAGGTTTACTCTACCCTCAGCAACTCAAAAGTTGTTTGCCTTGATTTTTTTTAAAAAAAAATTAGATGTTGGTTACATTTTATTAATTTTCAAAAAGTATAGAACAAAAGAATAAAATATTGGTAGGCTTAAATATTATAGAAAATAACAAGAGTACGTCTAGACATTTTTATTTTTTCTGACATGTACCCTAATATTTACCACAAATTGAAGAGCTCTTTACAATAGTAAGGAAAGGTCATAATCACTCTTGACGTCAGAATTAATAGTTACTCTATCTTATATTTTAAGCACATCTCTATTCAAAGAGGTTTAATTTAAGTCGCTTGAGAGAGATCGATAATGTTCAGGCTTTATGGGAATAAGCCCTTCAAGAGTTAGTTTCAAGCACAACCCTGTTATACCATTCTAGCGGAGTAATTTTTATTTCTCTTGATTTCCCAGAGAAAGAAGAAATGTGTTTGTCAAAAAATTTGAACTCTATATTTTGATAAATATTGATGTTTTATGACCCACTGAAAACGAAAAAGTTGTTTCCGTGATGCCATCTGTCTATCTAAATCCCGTTTACTAATATAGCTACAATAAAAGCAACTCCACTGATACGTAGAGATTAAACCAATTTAGTGGTACTTCAAAACAAATTGAGATGCACTACTTCCAAAAAACTCTCAGTATTTTTACTTTCTCGCTATCTTACAGTTAGAGAAAGTATTGTGATCGTCAAAAAAAATTCAAACTCAATAGTTTTTATGAATCTCTACGTTTCATGACCCACCGATTCCGAAAAAAAATATGTTTTAATTTCCATCTGTCTGTACCTCCGAATAGAAACTAAAATATTTTACCGATCAGGCTAAAAATTGGTATCTAGGGTTTTAATAAGGTTTCCCCGAGGATTTTTTGGAATTGGATATCCAACCCTAAAATTAAGGGTAGTTTACTAAAGGGAAAAAGGGAAAAAGTTGATTTTCTCAAAATCGACTCTAACAACTTTGATTAAATTTTATTTCTAAGCATTTATAAATATTCAAAACAAAATGGCTTCCCTTAATATTTCGGCAAAATGACTTTAAGTGCTCCAATCTGCTGCGTAAATTATATTATTTTTATAATATCTCCTAAACTATTTGAGATATGAAATTACTTATCGTTACAAATATGTAGATCTCTGTATAATACAAATATTCTAGAAGAAGCATATTTTTATAAAACCAATAACTTTAAAGCTATACTTAATTATATATATATTTTTTAACTTTTCGAACACAAAAGGTAAAAAAATATTGCAACCGCAAAAGAAAATCTAACCTGACATGATGATGGGTGTCGACGTCTCAAAACACCCCAAACCCTAAAAAGTAGTATTTGCTATGTCTGTGTATCTGTGTGTCTGTTTAAACTTAAAATTAAGAGTAGTTTAAGAAAGGGCGAAAAGAGAAAAAAATTGATTTTCTCAATATCGACTTAAACGATTTTGATTAAAATTCTAATCTAGGTGTTGATTAAGATTATAAATAAACTGGTTACTTTCATTTTACCATAAAAATGAATTTTAGGATACTTTACAGAAGCAAAATCTTTCGTATCTCTGCAACTATTTGAAATAATAAATAACATATCATTGCAAAATTGTAGTACTATAAAAACTAAAAAAAAATTATTTGAAATATATTTTTATAGATTCAACAGTTTCTGAGATATTGGCAAATATATTAATACAATTTTGTGAGCTTTAGTTTTAAAGAGATACTACATAAGTTTTAACGCAATAATTCTCCAATGCCATAGAGTAATTAAATATAAGTAAGTCTCTAAAAGTTTGTTGTTTTTCCTTAACCCACTTAGGAGAAATGTTTGTACAACAATGATCTATATCCATTTTATATTCAATAGTCAATATTTATATTTTTTATTGGTCAAAATTTATTAATGAGGAATTTAATAGCAATGCGATGGCCTGAAGTTTTGCAACAACTAATAAAATTTCGAAAATTTTAGCCGGAAGTTGAAATTTTAATACAAAGTGTTGACCCTTGTGGACCCAACATTGATCTTTTTCATCGGTCCAAACATACAAATGAGGACATTAATTATTTAAAAACAAAATATAAAATTTAAAACCGGGACTAAATAAAAGAGTTTTACAAAAGTAAAGTGTAATTTATGCTTGGGTGAGCTAGTGTATATTATTTTGTTTCACATATATATTACAAGTTTTGAGTATATATTTCCATTTTTAAACAATAGCGCGAGAAAGTTCGTGAGGAGTTTCGTACCATTTATTTAAAATAGAATTTTAAAGTTTAAAACCGTGAGTCAAAAAATGGTCTATGTAGGTATAGAGCAATTTGTTCTCGGGTTTGCTAGTTTAAATTATATTACAAATTTTGAGTAAATATCTAAATTTTTAAACGATAGATTGATAAAGTCCGTGGGGAGTTCCATATCATTTATTTATATTGAATTTTATTTTTCAGAGAGTGAAGTTTCCCAAATAATTTCACTCTGCCATACACAATGGATTGATTGTATTTGATAGTATGGATCAAAAATATAAAACTCAATTCAACGGTAACCAATAGCTAGCAAGGTCTTTATTAATCCCAAACACCTTATTGGCATTAAATATGTAGTGATAAATAAATTATCTTAGTTCAAGTGTCCCCATGTTTCGTTTTTTCTTAGTACCGCGTCTTACTAATCATTAAGGTTATATGCTAAGGTACTAATTACGCTTATGAGTTAGGGATGAGTAAGGTTTAATTTAGTGTACCCACATTTTAGTAGAGAAAAACCACCCTCAGTACAGCCAACCGAGATCGAACAACAATCTCCTTGCCATCAGCAGTCTAATCTATTACTAGAGTAGCACCTTAGACCATGCGACCACCGAAGCGGACTGTTTCCATGTTACTAACCGATCTTACGGAAAGGATGTTTTCAACCTACGTATTTAATTTGCTTTAAGGAAAGAGATACACCTTCATCCATGTGTTTCCATATTATCTACCTGTCTTACGGTAGGCCTGTCCTCATTATATTTCCTCTAAAGAGAATGAAATATCTTTCTACAAGCGTTCCCGTGTTATTGACCAATAATAACTTAAACAATACGCTGCTATTGATTAGCCAACATTTATTGATCTTTTCTATATATTTATTCCAACAGTTCACACTAAAACATTTTCATATTTATCCCAAAATAGGATATACTGTTTATTTATTAACATTTCAACTGCCTTAAATTACACAAGTCTGTGTGTATTTACTATAATATTGATGTTTATATTTTGTGGTTTATGTGTTAATCTTCAATCAAATTTCACGTTTAATTGCTCTCATATAATTCATTATCGTGGATAATGGTGATAAGTATTAGTTATACACCGATCAGAAATCCAATTTGTATTTATACAAGTAGATGATACATTAATATGTAAATATTATGGGATCTGGCCATATTATAAGTAAAGTTCTATTTTTCTTCATTCCATGAATCAATACACCCAACTTGCTTGCTTTTTTCCCCTTCCCCTAATTTTGCTAGCTTTATAGGCTATTCTTATATTTTTAATGGAGGATAAGGGATGAGGAGGCTATAATCTTAGGCTAAGTGTATCTGACTTTTCGCAAAGGGATCAAATTAAAATTAAAATAACTAATTAATAACTAATAGTCCTATGAACAAAATACTTCGCTCTTGTCATGTCCTTATCACAGCTATAGTCTTAAGATTTCTTTTTGTATTTCAAGTACAAGTATTTGCTATACACTCTTTTTAGATGTTGAGTAATTAATTATTTTTCCTTGGTGATCATGTTAGATAAAAACAAACTAAAACTCTGTTAAAAAGTATAATTTATTTATGGAGAATAAATTTTTGATCACGTGGTTAAAGACAGTGGCTCCCAACTGTTTTTTTTTTTTACTAGTGCCCACTTATGAAAATTGTATGTTGGATACCACACCTTTCACCCATAAATTTAAATGTAATAAGTAGGCCTCTGCTTAAATCATTGAGGATATAATAGCATTAAATTTATGTTACATTGTACATACATTCATATTTAATTCTTCCAAACTAAACTAAATAATAATTATGAATATATAACATGTTATACATGTTATAAATTTGATTAATTTCTTTCAAGATCTTTTGTGAAAATATAGATATTCAGGTAAAATAAAACCAAAAATTATTAAAAACAAAGTCACACAATTTTATTTTAAAAAAAGTACAAGGACAGATGTGATTGCCTTGAACTTGATGAGATTCCACCAAACTAACGATAGCGATCTCCGGTTAGATATCGTTTGTATCCGGTTGTATCCGGTTTCAAGACACCTCTGTCACATATTTGGAATTTATTCCTAGCTTTCGCCACTAGTTGCAGCACAACGGATAAGTACTGAAGCCCTTTTCCACTAAATACGTTGAAATTAAATAAATTAAAATAAATTTAAGACCCTTTTGTTAAATATTGTATAGTCTATTTTCATTAACATAAAATTATTGCTGTAATTTTCAGAAAAACCTAAACGTCCCCCTGCTGTCCTCATAAAATTTACCGCCTCCATGAAAACCAATATCGCCCCCAGCGGTACCGCCCAGGTTATGAAACACTGTTTTAAGACGTCAATATTCCAATATAGGTAAAAAAAAATCAAAATATTAATATAGTACTCGATCAACTGATATAATTAAAAATTCAAATCACTTCATATTAAGTATTAAAACAAAACACTTTTGAAGAAATTTCTCTGTGAAACGGATAGCAAGATTGTAAAACTACATACAATAGCTACGTACTTTGTTTAACCTAGGTTAAAATAATACCCCTGTCGAATTTAGTTAAAAAAATTGTCCACCAATTAGTCAGTTATCGAGGAACAAATATACGGATAGAGATAAACAAACGAAATGACAAATGCTCCAGTTAAAAACAAAACCTCACTTCGCTCGGTCAACTAATGCTCTGGCCTTAAGAAACTCTTGAGTCCAAGCCTACGAGAACGTAAGATTGCCATTCAACCCTAGCCTGAGACTCCTTCAACCAATCTCTAACCAATTAATCCCTCCTTCAAATCCATTTCCATACTACCATCCCATTGATGTGTCCGCCTACCAAAGGGTCTTACACCTTCAGATTTCCCAACTAACATTTTGTATACACACAGGCGCCGCATGATCAACCTAACTCTTGCCCACCTTTATTAGCCTTAATATGTTTGGGGATGTATACAAACCATGACGTTCTTTATTATGTGACCTTATCCATTCTCCTATTTGTTCATCCGTCAGTAAACTCAGCATTCCCGGCCACCAATAAACGTTGATCTCACCGCCATTATTAAAGCACAAATTAACTAGTATTCAGTTTAATATTAAAAATGAATACTGTCCTTATAAATTTGAGTAAGCTTCTATAGATTTAAGACTTAAAAAAATTATATAAAAATGTATTCATCTCATAACTCCCAAAATTATTAAATCATTAACCACTTGATAAATGCTATACCTATTTTTTACTTCTTCAAATGAATATAAATATTGAGCTGGTCAAAAGAATTGATTTTGAAATTATATCGAATCTTTACATTTTATGTGAATATAAACCCAAATAAAAATTAATGGTACGTTGAGTCACAAAGACTTTCTCTCAGTTTAATCTTGAAATAGAGACATTTACTAAAAACTCGTAAAATTTATAAAACGAAATACTATTAATTATTACATTAACATTCCACCAAATAGTATAAATGTAATAATATACACTGTTACAGAAACATTGATAAAAGAGGAACACATCTCTGTCCCCCATGGATCATAACAATCAAGTACATATAATTTAGGATTTCATAAAAAATATTTATGTTTACTTATAGAATAGAATCTATTGGTTTTATAAAAAATTTATTCCAGATTACAAAGATAAAATATTTCGTATCTCAAATAGTTGCGGAGAAATGATCAAAATTGGAAATTTCTGCTTATTTAAAGTGCCATCAAATAATGTTCATAGGAAAATGAGAGCTGCTATTTTATTTGTGATGTTAAACAATGCCTAGATACAAAATTTAATAAAAAGTGTTCAGGTAGATTTTGATAAATTCGCCCTTCAGTAAACTACCCATAATGTTAGGGTTGGATATCTGACTTCAAAAGACCCTCTTGGGGTAGTAGGGGGTGGAACCTTACTAAAATCCTAGATACAAAATCTTAGCCTGAAACAACTTTTTCTGTTTCAGAAGGTCATAAAAAGTCGACATTTATCAAAATTATGATCTCAATTCTAAAACTTGAAATATTTTACAAATGGCCCTTACGATTTGGTTCCAAATGGGTATCTTGGGAGGGTTTTACATGACAACTAACACTGTATATTATTGTTTATAGGGTAAAAACTCATGTATGGGTAGTTAGTTTACTGATCATTGTATTTCAAAAATTGAAGGTATTTTTAAAATGGCCCTAATTATTTGATTCCAAATGGGCATCTTGGCAATATTTTACATGACAAATAACACTTTTCATCTGATTTTAGATAAAAATTCTATAAAGGGTCGTTTGCGTATAGTGATTTTTGAAAATTCAAATTATTTTGAAAATGGTTATAACGACTTTGCCTGGAATGTATAACTATTTCTGGGGAGTGTTTGATATTAACTTAACAAATTAAGTTTTATATTTGTTTTAGGAGGGAAAATTAAGTTTTGGATAGCTTTTTAATGACTTTTTCAATATTTGAATACTAAAAAAATTGTTTTAGTGATTTCATTCAAAATTGGTATTGAGGGACTATTTTACATTACCAATAATGTATTGATACCTATCTAAAATAAATTTATTTACGACGATATATGTTAAAAATTAGATTTTTTTAAAAATGACATTGAAATTTGATTCAAAATGAGAATTGGTTCTAATTTCATGATAAATAAGATTATAATTTTATTTTTGCAATTAACACATGATTTTAGGTTAGTTAACATATAATTTATTTATTTTAATATTTGGAATTTTTTTAAATTTGTATATAAAGCGTGTTTAGTGAGATTAACAATATTATATGTTTGTTTCTTGGAGGAAAACATACATTATGATAGTTTACTCAAAACCTATTTTCTTAAATCATCTTCGAGGCCATAATACACATTATGAGAAAGTTTGAGCCTTTGTGTCATAGCTTTTATTTTCTATTAAATCACTCTTTTATTGGTTGATTAGTTATCTTTCATACCATTTTAGATTATTTTATGACTGAAATATTTATTCAAAAAACTTTTATTTACTTGGATTTTATCTTTATTATGTGTATATTTTTAGTATTATTATATTTTTATTAGTGGAATGTTGGTTTAATTTATTTAATTAATAAGAGTGTTTGATGGTTAAATAACTTTTAAGACACTAATAAGTATATCAAAGGCATGCAATTGATTTTTGTTGGTTCAAAACACTTAAGTTTTTTCCTCTTGCCCATTACTAAACATACTTTTGAAGATATATCCTTATATTCGTTTCCATCCAATAAATAATCTAGGATAAATATATCCGGGCCAATATACAACGGAACTAGAATGTTCCAATAAAATATAATTAAATATATAAAGTAGCTTATCAGAATGTGATCGATGATTTTTTTTTCCCCTTATTATTTGTCGTGGCACAAGTCGAATCGGAAAAAGAAGGTGGAAAGGGGGGGGGCGCTTAAAGGGGATCACTGGTACGAGGCTGATAAGCCACGGGGGCGTGCTACACTGATTAGTCGAAGACAAAGCTCCCTTCCGGCATTGACGGGGCNCGCATCCCCACCCCTCTCAACCCACCTCCTCACGTCATAGGTCACCACTTATATTTGCAATTAATTATCTCCTGTACAGTCGAGATAAAACAAAATTTCTAGGGTAAGGCCATTCATTACCTATCGACCGGTATGAATACAACTGCGCATAACAGTCCAATTTTAATATAAAGAGACTTAAATAAATCAAATTTTTTTAATCAAAATTAATAAAATTTTACTTTATTGATATTATCCAATGGGAATTGATTATATCTATAAGAAAGTGACAGCTTAAGATCATACGTCTTGATGTATGCATCTGTGAAAGTAGATATAGAAACTTAATTCCGGTAATTAATGTCGAAAGTAATAATGTCACGGGTAACCTGGTGGTCTAGGGATAAGGTGTCGGACTTTTGGGCTGGGGTCCGGGGTTCAACCCTCGGTCCAGGCACAGATTTATCTGATTAACAAACCCTTCCTTCACCTCTGACAAGACGTGTATTAATCACACCTTGTGAATGTGAGGAATGCCAGGTCTCCACCGTGGTTCAGATCCCACGTTAAACTGTAGGTCCTCCATTTCATCTCACAATCACCACTACCATTACACATTAGCGTGAGTGCGTATAACCCGAACGGATAGTAATACGCGGTGCTAATAATAATAATAATAATGGTGATTATAATAATAATAACATCACGTTTTAAATGTTATGTAGGTAGATATAATTTATTTCAACTTTGTCTAGATAATAGTATACATATTCCGATACTTTTAGGTACCTAACATTGCTACAAGACGATAAGCTGCCATGAATGAAACTGTACGTCGATAAACTTGCATAATGTCAGGGGCATCATAAACTGCTGTTTATAGAGCGTCATCTCGAACAATGACGTAGCTACGTCACAGGATTAGAGGCAGCGTAGTGACGAATTTATGTAAAACAAAAGTGCTGAGGTTAACTTCCATTGTTAGCCCAGCTATATGGACGTATGAAGAACAATTAAACTTTGTTATAGAGAGAGAGAGAATTGAATCATAAATTAAAAAAGTTGTGCAGTAAAAAGTGTATTTAGTTTTTGTAAGTTGAATAGAATATGTTGGACTTAACTGGTTCATATTAATTCATGTTTTTCAGTATTTAAATAATTAATTTTTTTACACCGCGTCTTACTACCTGTACAGGTTATACGCATAATTACTAATGACTATAATGTGTTAGGGATGAGAAAGGTGGAACTAAGAGGAAGTGTACCCGCGTTTTCGTGGAGTGAGAGTGGAAAACAATTTTTTAAACCCAAATCTCATGACACCTGACCGGGATTTTATCGCCGATCTCCTTGTCATCAGCAGTCTAGTCAAATACGAAGGTGACTCCTTAGACTATGCGTCTACTGAAGCAGGTGAAATAATTTTAGTGTCTTATATACACACCTATGTCATGCTATATAACTACACCCATTTCAGTGGTCGAATGGGCTTCAAATTTTAAATCATCTACAAAAATATTAATAATAAATTGTGGGTGTGCGCAATGTGTGTAAACTACAGGGAAAATTACCCGCCTCTGTGGCGTAGTTGGCTAACGCGCTTGTCGTATTGAGCCAGAATTCTGAGGACGGGGAGATCGAGGTTCGAACCTCGATCGGGTGAACTGGGGGTGGTTTTTCCTAAATGGTTTTCCACTCTCCCTCCACGCAAATGCGGGCTCACTTCCTCTAATTCAACCTTCCCAATTCCTAATCCATTAGCGTAATTAGTACTTAAAGCGTATAACCCGAACGGGTAGTAATACGCGGTTCCAAATATTATTATTATTATTATTATTATTATTATTAGAGGGAAAATTTCTATTTTAAAAGAAGTGCGTAAAATAATTTTGAATAAAACATCACAGAAAAACTTCAATTTATAAAATTAGCCTCGCTAATTAAAAACTTGAATTTTTTTCATGTATAGCCTACTGTTTGGTTAGCGACTATAAACTTTGCCACAAGAAATAAATTATGAATACAGAACATTTTCATGGTTTCAATTAGCCCCCCTCCCCCCCAAAAAAAATGGACTTTTAATTTTAAACTGGGCTACGGGGAAAAGGTTAATGGAAAGAAAGTTTCGTTAAAATGATAATACATCTGCTTTATGCGGTCATTTGGAGGCTAAGGTAGAATAATTTCCAAGACGCATTAATTTATTATATCCTAACAAATTATGAAAAGTATTTCAATTAAATTTGAAAAAGTAGTTTAAAATCACGTGATTTTCTCAAGGACAGCAAAGTCTGCTACCAAGGCAAGTAAAGGCTTGTCGGGACTGTGCTATTAAATTGTATTCTCTCATTCAGTTTTAAACTTTAACTTTAAAATAAATAAACTCGTTTGGTTGGATAGTGAGAAAAAAAAAGGGGGGGGGGAATTTACTAGTACAATATTATCAATTCTTGATTGTCCTGGTATCAGACCACAAGCCAAAATACGTTTCATATCAAGTACTGTATGATTGAAATACCTACATAACTAACTTTTTTATTACGTTTGTCGCAGAGTCAAACATTTGTAATTGTCACGTTTTATGATCAAAACTGTTGTTTAAAGGGCAGGGAGTTAAATATGGGTCATTAATAAACATACGTTTTATTTCAGTACCTAAATAAGTGTCTACCCTAATCCTAAAAATAATTGCATATATTTTTAATGGATGATAAATTTGTCAAAAATATGTTTTAAAAAAAAATACTAAAAACACAATATATTTTTACATTGGTTCTTTGATTTTTATCTTCATAATGCCAAAAGGGTTCTACTTAGCTAATAAAATGTTTAGCTTAACTTGAAAACTGTGGATTTTTTTTAAGCCTTATCTTTCTGAATACAAAAAGTTTTTAACTGAAGGAAGTTTTAAATCAATCCTCGTTACCTTTTCGGGCTTTACACATTTGAATTAGACTAGATGAGAGTTAGAGAAGAATGAAAGTATAGTTTAAAGAAAATATACACGTATTTGCGTTGAGTTACAGAACAAAACATTTATTTAATGAGCCATGATCATAATCAACTTAATGTTCATTGAAAGTTCACTTAGCGTAAAGAAACTTAGTATTTTATATATGTTCAAGTAACGTAACCATCAACTTATTGTTCACTTAATTTAAACGTACCGCTAACTTAACGTAACGAAAATGTTTTTCTTGAGTTTTTAAATGGAAGCCATCGCAATGCCGCCAACTTATCCATCCACTTAACTTAAAGAATTAATTGTCCAGGGTAGAATTTTAACTTTACGTAAACGAGATTAAAGTACCACATTTTAAAAATAGCCACTATTGTTGACGTAATCGGCGCTATTTAATGTTTAGTTTGTTCGTTTATGGAATGCAAATGATTTCTTCGGTATCGTTTGTCAGTGGTTGAGAATGCAACCATTTCGGATGTTATTCTTCAGTGCAAAGCAAAATAGATCAGACACATCCTTCGGAGGAACTGTCTTCTTCACGACGTCATGGAAGGAAAGGTTGAGGAAAATACGGGAAGGAAAGGTTGAGGGAAATAGGAGTTTAGGAAGAAGCAGGAGTCAAATATTGGATAAATTGAAGGGAAGAAGAATATTCTGGGAGCTGAAGGAGTGGGCAGAGGACAGGTCGCGTTGGTGGTCTTAGTCCCCTGACAAAGAGAATGAACCTGTCGTAAGACAGAACACATAATAATAATATTTTTAAAATTTAAAACAGTATTTGTACACGGTAATTTAATCCACTCCAATGTTATATCACTGAAATATCCATGATTCTACCCATTTTCGGGGTCATTCTTCACTCGTACGCTTGGTGATGCCTGTGATGAACGTTTGGATACCATCGGCTACCATGAGCTATTATTGATACCATAGTCACTGGTGACTAGGGGGTGTCGTAATTTATGCTTCTAAGTGGTAGAGCATTGTCTTGAGAGATCAAAGGTTCCGAGTTAAAGTTTCGCGTCCATGTTTAGCTTTACAAATTTACAAAATATTTTACTTAATGTGGCTAGATGCATAACCTTTACTTCATTCGATATTCCAAACCTTGCTATTCATGTACCATTAACTGAACAAGCGTTAGACTTATTCCAATTTAGACTATTGAATAAACTGTTTAAACAAATAAAACATTATTAAAAAAGGGGGTGTTATATAAGAGACTGCATTAAAATTCACTTAAATTGAGACAAAATTGTATTGGGGTAGAAGAAGAAAAAACTAATATAACTAACTTTGATCTAATCAAGATCAATTTCAAGTTTATTAATATAGCAGATATAAATCACTGTTATGGTAAGCAAGCTATGTTACAGGGTCGCCATCAAGAAAATTAGTGAGTTGTAGCAATTTCGTAACAGTTGCTCAAATAGTTTTCAGTCTGCGAGAGGCTCACAGAAACGAAAACATTTCACCGCGAAATGGGAACTGCAATCCCAGACCAATTTAGGGAAGCGATGTCGGGAATTCAACGCGGTTACTCTAACCTCACCCTTCCCATACCCCTCCTAGATGCCCTTCCCCCACCCCTTCGCCCAAAAACCTTCAAGCAACCCCAAACACACGCCAACTCACTTCCTCACATAGCCTCAAAAACCTTTTAGACAAGCAATTCTAGCCCTATTAATTGGCTTCCTTTTAAACAAGAGAAGAGCTCCATTCACGCTAGGAATTACTCTCTTAAAGGTCTTTTTTCCTAGCAATATCCTACTAAATAATAGATTTTTGGTAGGGAAAAAGGCCTTTCAAAAAACAATTCCTACGCTGAACAGACTTTACATCGGGGTTGGTTTGTTTGGTAAATAATAATTCTACAATGTGAGTAAGGTTTGAAACCCTACATCGGTGGTCACGTAGTCTAGGTTGTCGTTATTTTATTTTGATTGTTTTGACAATGAGAGGAGATTTAATTTCGAATACCAACTGGGTTTTCTTATTGTGTGTTTTTTTTATTTCAAATTCTTTTTCACCTTCCCTTGATACAAATTTGGCATTATTTACTCGAATTCTATATTTCTATTCATTATCGCACTAGTGGGAATCTGAGGATCATCCTAAATAGGGAGTACTAGACGGTAGACACAACAAAAGTGTTTGAAAGAGAACTTGAAGATCGGTTTACTCGGTATATATTTAGAATCGTTTTAAGAGTGACCCACTTCAGTGGCCGAATGGCCTAAGTCGTCATCCTCGTATTCGACTGGTCTTATGATGGTGGGGAGGCCAGAGTTTGTCTCCTAGTTCAGTCTATTGATGGTTGTTTTTCCTAAATGTTTTCCCACTCTCCTTCCGCGTAAATGTGGGTAGATTACCTCTAAAATACTTCCTTACTTACTATACGCAATTAGAATAATTATCAGATATGTGTATAGCCTGAACAGTTAGTAAGACGCTTTTATTAATAAAAAAATATTTAAGAGGGATCCCTTGGCTATACTGTAAAAATATTCTCTATTCCTAATATTACTTATTTAGCTAAACAAGAACCAATTGTGATTTTTTTTTATTTATCTTAATTTGTTAACAGCTTTCCCTCAAATGATGTTATATACACCTGCGATGCTTACTTTATTAAATGTTCTTAATTTACTAACAGCTGGATATTTTTGAACTAAGGCTATTATTCTTAACAAATATCATTAAAGGAGCCACCTTGTTAAGCGAGAAATTGCCGCCCTGACTATCAGCTCTAACGCAATATTTTATTATATGATATGTTATATTAAAATATAGTTCACGCTAAAATAAAGTCGAAATATTCCAACAGAGCTCTTTAACCTTAACGACCCTATAGTTTGAGTTTTATCAAAAATAGGAGGGCAAAATGAGTGTGTGTCATTATCTCATTTCCAACGACATTTTAAGCTTATTTGGTGAGCTATGAAGCTAGCGTTGATAAAAAAAAGGGGGGGGGGCTCTTATTTAGCCTTACTCTAACAAATACAGTAACTTTTTGGTAAGCTCAAAACAGAAGATTTAAAGATATTTGAGAAATAGACGCAAGCTTTCCTATTACCTTTAGATAGTCAGTCTGGTTATTTCTCTTCTTTCTTATAGAAATGATAGGAGGTGGTTGTATATGAAGAGCGAAAGGGCTTATAAACCTACATAAAACAGAGAAGTAGTTCCAGAGAAATACAAGAAGAATTTTATTTTGAGCCGTTTGGTCTGACAGCGATTGATACTTTCTCGTTGACCAAGGTGGTCACATTAATAGGAAAAACAAAATTAAATTAAAATGTGTCAACCAATAACTTATTAATTTTAAATCAATCTGCTATGTCGTAGATCTCTAAGCTATAACCAGGGTTCGTATTTTGATTATGTAAAATAATTGTCAATAAATTACCTATAAAACTACATTATAAAATATAAAAAATAATTTTAATTTAGAAAACCAGATCTAAAAATATGTAAAAAAAAAATCGTAATGAATCCGCAAGACTAAATAAAACATGCACCTAACAAATGGAAAATAAAATATATATAATATTATTCAATAAGTATCTTTAACAAATAAGCTTTTTCATTCTGCTAAGTATAATATTAATTTTCAAATATCTGCTTCACAAGTAATAGCTGCCCCCTCCTAATGCAACCCTCTCCAGGTTATTTGCAGTATCACAAGGCGAGAGAACTTTTAAACCACGCAAGAAATAGGATACAAAGTCAATTTGAAGCTTACATTACCTTCTCATTCGACAAATGTGGCGAAAAATCTTACCTTACTTTTGAAATACATCGATGGTATTTAAAACTAAATCTATCCCATATAAACGCCTTAAAAAGGATTAATAAATGATTAAAAGAGAGAACATGTGACCTAAGTTTCTAAAATGACAAACAAATTATTTAAAAAATAATTATAAGGAGCAGCTCCTCAACAAGAGGAACATAAACATTATTTATGTTCACAATAGAATTTCCCTGGTTATTACTATAATATTTTATCTACTGACAAGGAATCAAATATGTCAAGACAAACAAATGTCCTTGAAACTTATAAGTAGACCTACAGTCTGACATGAAGGAACATTTTGACAAATATATTATAATTATAATTATTAGCACCGTGTTTTACTTCTCGTTCGGGTTATACACACTTACGCTAATGTGTAATGGTAGGGTGATTGTGAGATGAAATGGAGGACCTACAGTTTAACGTGGAATCCAAACCACGGTGGAGGCCTGGCATTCCCCACATTCACAAGATGTCTTGTCAGAGGTGAAGGAAGGGTTTGGTAATCNTGGCATTCCCCACATTCACAAGATGTCTTGTCAGAGGTGAAGGAAGGGTTTGGTAATCAGATAAATCTGTGCCGGGGCCGAGGATTAAACCCCGGATCCCAGCACAGAAGTCCGACACCTTATCCCTAGACCACCAGGTCACCTTTGACAAATATAAACGTTTATAATTATTTTCAGCTCTTTGTCTGCTTACCCATTCGGTTTATACACTTATATACTAATTAAGCTCATGGTTTTATAGAAGGCTATACTTAGAAGAAGTGTGACTGCATTTGCGCGGAAGGAGAGTTTAAACCTATTTTGGAAAAACCACCCTCAGTAAATTTGACCGAGATTCAAACCTCGATCTCCCAATCGACGTCAGTCTAGTCTACTGTGAGAGTAGTGCCTTAGACAATGCTGCCATCAGAGTGGGTTATTAATAATTAAATCAACGTCAGTGTGATCTGAAGATGTCTTTTTTGATAGATAATACACACACACACACATATATATATATATATATAGAGAGAGAGAGAGAGAGAGAGAGAGAGAGAGAGAGAATAATCATAATATTAGATTAATATTTGATTTATGTTCGTATTTTAACTAAAATCTTATCAAAAACTTACTTTACTAAAGATAGAAAATGTTTTATTGACATACACTGTATTTTATGTTCTTTTTGAATTTGCCGGTAAGATAATCAGTGTCGTACCCAGACATTTTTATGTGGTGTTCTTATATTTAATGACGTGTAATGCTGTCTCACAATAAAGTATGGCAAATTATTATTATTATTATTATGTATACTTATAAAATATTTTTTTGAAACTTTAACTTTATTTTAGCATAGCTAATATTGTAAACATTGGAAAGTTTTTAAGACTTCAGTAAAATATGGTATTGAGGATGATTAAATTAACCAGTTGCTGTTTTTTATTCGGGTGAGCGAGGAGTGAGGGAGTGATGTACCCTAAAAACTTATCCTTAGTACAGTCTTGAAAAAAATGATAAAACATCTATATTTTCATAGAATATTAATTTGTATAGCGACATTCCTACAAAACTTTATATCCGATAGAATGTGTTTGTTTTTTACATCCATTACTGTTTCCAGCCTGAGGAATGGGTCAATTTATTATTCAAGATATATTTTTTCACTACCACCTTGCTAGGCTTGTCGTAGCCTCGTATTCCTTATAACCTAACTTAAGACTAGGACAGACACAACATCCCGTCCACGGCCGTCAATTTATCACTGTGAAAGTGTAAGCCCACAATTCAATAAAAATAAATGTCTCAGCTTCACTGGGCATCGAAGCCGGAACCCTCATCTAAGTAGACAGACAGGCTAACGATTGAACTAAGGTGTTGGATGATTATATTGGAATATGTATTCACCGAAATGTTTGATAAACTTAAAAGAATCTTAAATAATAAAAAACCAACGGATTGATGTTGGTGTAGCTGCGCGGTCGTTGAAGGAACTAACTCTTATAATATGGTCAAAGAATAAATAGTCTCTGTTTGTAGACACACACTCATTTTATTATTCTCTTTATGTAGAATAATGGAGCTTTCAAACAATTTGTACTGTGTCAAATAAGCTTCTTAAGACAACAGGAATAAGATCTTCAAACACATTGATGATTGCACAAAATGTTTTAAACATATTTAATCTTTGAAACCGTATATGCGCATGCACTAAAATAAAGTTTGAGAGAAAGAAGTGATATCATTTTGGCTTTAGTAAATTCAGATACCTGGTGGATCATTAATTTTATGTGTGTGCTATTTAACAGTTAATAATGTACTAACCCACTTCAGTGGCCGCATGGTATAAGGCGTCACTCTCGCAATAGTCTAGACTGCCGATTACGGGATGATTGGGGTTAGATTCCAAGTCATGTGTACTGAAGGTGGTTTTCTCTAAATGGTTTTCCCCTCTGCATCCACGCAAATGTGGGTACACTTACTATAAGTTCAACACTTATCATCCCTAACACATTATCATAATCATACTAATAATATTATAAAGAGGAAAGATTTGATTTTTTGTTTGTTTGAAATGAATAGGCTCCGAAACTACTGGACCGATTTA
>CABEEJ010002757.1:0-24417 GCA_901482245.1 Timema douglasi
ATTCTGATGCACTACAGGAGGGAGATACCCCTTTCAACCCGCGAGCCACCAAAGTACATTTCCCCTCGATGCCTCAGTATTCTGATATACTACGGAATTATACCCCCACCACCGCGGAAACAACACCCCCGCACCTCCGCGCGTCTACAAGGTACTTACCCCTTCCACCAGTTACCCCTTTGCGCCCTACTATACTGGGTTTTAGCCTACTTTCACTACTCAAAAGTTTTGTTTGAGCAGGTTTTAAAACAATCTTAATACCAAGGGGTATGTATGACACATAGCTCATAATAAAAGGTTTTTAATGTAATGAGTTATTTTAATTTATACATATTTGTATACATTTACAGCCTAATAATACACACATTTAAGTCCTATAGATATATAAACTAATGCTAAATAGCTTATTAATATATATTCTAACTATATAATTTATATTCTAATGATATATAGGCCTATACAGGGGAGATAAATGCTATTAATATATTAAATACTACTGTATATAGAGGCCTACATAGAAGTGTTAAGTGCTATTAATATTTTAAATAGTACTATATATAAGTTTATATATATATTTCGGATAATTTCGCATATCTATTCAACATAATTTCGTTGTTTTAAAAGAATCCCCTTAATTCAGATTTAAAAACGAGAGCAAAGTACACATTTTTATTACAACCTTTAGATAATAACAAATAAAATAATAATGATCAAGCTAAGAATAAATCCTTGTTTTTTTTCCATAGCGTTATTTATTTTGAGTTCTAGCTATGGCTTACACCTCTAGGTATGGTATATGCTGTTTTTGAAAGAAACTGCCAGCAACACCATTTTCTCCAAAGGTCATTAGGTTTAGTTTGTCGAATAAACATTGTATTACATCAGGTCATAAAACATGCAGGGTTTGACCTTTCACCTATGTGCATATTTGTTAGTGGCTAAATATGTGTTTATCTGAACTACAGCTTTCAGCCTTCAGGAAAGGTGGTTGACCAAACTCTTCATACTTGTGCTTAAAATAGAGATATTATATATTTTACCTATTCTTCTATATAAAGACCTCACTATACAATTACGATATCCTTAAGTTTTTTAAACGTGGCTTTTGTCTGTGACAACATGATTTAAGGCATTTGTATCACACCATTGATGCTTTAATCTAGTCCGGAATTGCATTACCACTATTTTCTTCAAATCCTACAATTATGGTTACACATTAAGTTAATACGTTTATAACGATGGTGTTTAGCAAACACTACGGTTGCCCTGGAATGTAGTTTTCTTACTTTGACAAAGTACACTTAAACCCGATCTTATAATCTATGTTAGGGTTCACAAACTCACGGCCCACTGGTTGAATCCGGAATGTGAGTCATATCGAGTTGGATTGCTTCTCTACAATAATTTTATATTAGAATTGATTTCCAGCCTGAGGTCATTATAAACACAAAAATCATAGTAGTTTAATTGTATGTTTGTACATAATTTAGAATTACAACTATTTATTTTATAGCTTTAAATACTTGACTATGGGATTTTTTTACATAATTTAATGAACTCCCAAAATTAAAAAATCCAAATTAAAGGTTTAAAAAAAAGCTATTACCCCATGGTATATTATTGATCCATTTAATCTATTGGAGAAAAAAAATCTGTAATAAAAATATTTCAAATATGAGAAAGCTATTTAGAGAAAATTCTACTGTTATAGCATTAGAATTATCTCTTATTGATAATTGTAATGATAGGTATAAAAAACACAATTCAACTGTAAAAAGTATGTAGAAAAGTCTTATACACTTGCTTCACAAATTATATCAAAAATAATGAATAAAAGTAAACCTAAAAACAATATTTTCGAATCAAAATTTTTAATTGTAATTCTGGAGCTGATATATTATGAATCCCAAATATTTTCAGTGAGAGGAGTGTGGCTTTATGGCGTGGCACAACTTTTTGATATCTGGTTGTCCAGTTGAATTTTTCAAATGGAGGGCCAGTTCCACTATTATACTATAGCGGTACTTATTTTTTAGGTACACCATGAATTAAAAACCACACTGACAGATATATGTTGTTGAGAAAGGCATCATAGTACCGTAATAGTTTATTTATCACCGGTTCTTAAAACCTGTTCAGTTTGAACGCATATGTACTAGGCCTAATTATGATAGTGAGCTACGGATGAGGAAGGTCGAGTTTAGAGAAAGTGTACCTGTATTTACTTGGAGGGAGATTTGAGAACCATTTATGAAAGCTACCCTTAGTGCACTCGACCGGGATTTTAACCCGATATTCCTGTCATAGGCAGAGTCTAGCCTATCACGAGTGTAGAGCCTTGGACCATGCGAGCACCGAGGCAGGTTACCGTAATAATAAATGGCTAAATGGTGTTTTTGCTTTTATTATGTTCTGACTATACACAGTAATCTGTTGTCAAAAGCCTCCACACCCCCAACCCTCATAACAACTGACACAGGAGTGCTCCTGTATACAAGCGTATATCTTTACCTGAACTTCATCCTAAAAAAAATATATAGCGTTCTGTCAGATACCGTGACATAATGTTAGGTGTCATTCAAATAAATAACATTCCAAGATATTTATATAAGGAAATGAAATGAAATTTGGTTTTACATTTCTTTAAGAAAAGACGATCCCTCCTGTTTATTAGTTGTTGGTTTTTAACAATACTTTTTTACTTTCCATCCAGAATATTTGCATATAACTATATTAATGTGGAAGGAGAAGTTATGAGGAAATGTACACGCATTTTATTGAATAAAGAGTGGGAAAGAATTCTAGAAAACCACTCTAAATTCATCCCACTCGGATTCGAATCCAACATTCCCATTTCCAGCAAATGAGACCAGATGATCTTTGCGTTTCGTTCACGGACCCATTAATGTGGATAGTTTAAAGGCTCTTCAAGAGTATTATCTTAAAAATGGTATTATTTAAATACTGTCTTGTGGCTAAATGAATACCATTTCATCTATCTTTGACATAAGTTTCATTCGAAAATAGTTAATCACCGCTATTTTAGTGAAATATTTTAGTATATATCCGCTGTTAATTGGATTCGTTAAAGTAACTGTTTGTTAGCACAACCTAGGATCAAACAAAGCACGTTGGCTTTGAGTTTATTTGTCAGATAACTTTAATTTTATAACATTAATAAATAATTATATATAATTTAATTTACCCTTATAGTCATAAGATTTCATGATATTTTTTTAGTTTTACAAACACATTTAAAAAAATTTAAGATGTTAATCTATTTATTAAAGTAGACTACATTGTTATTGTTATTAAATGTATGTTAATCTAGTTCATTTATAATACATCGGACTATTTAAAAAACAAAATTCTACGACACCAAGTTCCCTACTTCTCCAAAAATTATATTCTGTTTGTATGCACTGCCAATCTTACCCGTGTACACACGAATGGAGTAGGGATGAGTAAGATATAATTTTAAAGAAGGTTCGCCTGGGTTTGTGTAAAAGGAGAATGGAAAACCTTTTATAAAAACACTTTCAATACACCCTCGTGGGATTCAAACCCAGTCTCCCTATCACCAACAAATATTATTATTATTAGCACTGCGTCTTACTACCCGTTCGGGTTGTACGCACTTACGCTAATGTGTAATGGTAGGGTGATTCTGAGATGAAATGGAGGACCTACAGTTTAACGTGGGATCCGAACCACGGTGGAGGCCTGGCATTCCCCACATTCACAAGATGTCTTGTCAGAGGTGAAAGAAGGGTGTGGTAATCAGATAAATCTGTGCTGGGACCGAGGATTGAACCCCGGACCCTCTGCACAGAAGTCCAACACCCTACCCCTAGACCAGCAGGTCACCTTCATCAATAAATAGTATAAGACTAGGTTGACCTCTTAGCCTATATCCACCAATACAGGTAAAAAATATGTAGACCTTATATATTTGTTGTCCTGTCGACTACTTAGAAAATGTCCAACATTACATGATATGATTTTGTTTTATGACTAGACATATTCTATTCGAAAATGTGACTTCTGAAATATTTAAAATAGGGTGAAGTTATCAGAGTTTTTTCACTTTATGGTCTTTTTTTTTCAACTGAACAACAAACTAAACAAAGTTAAATGCATAAATCTTTGTATTTTTGAACATAAAACCCACAAATATCTGCAGTACTAAAGAGATTTTATAAAATATTGGCCTAAGCAATTCTTAAAGTTTATAAAATCATAACAAATTTAAAACAATTATTTTATTTTATTTTATTTTATTTTAATAATTTTTGAAATTATGTCCTTAACATGAATTTGAAATTTGTACTTTTGAGATTAAATTTCATTGAAATATTCTAAGTCAACTATATACTATCCATTTTTCACCACATTTTACTATTCATTAAGGGAATACACATTATACTACGTATAACATTGTTGGAATAAGCAAGGTAGAATTTAGAAAAAATACAATATTAGTACACCCGGATGTGATTTGACTTTGAGCTAGCCGTCATCACTATATCAGACTAGATGACTAACCTTTATTCCACATGCCCACACATGTAATATATCTAAAGTCAGCTTTAAAAACAAGATTTGAATATACTAATTAATACACCAGTAAATATAATAGGTCAATATTGGGTCTGAAATAATATACACTATTTTATTAAAGAGGTTGATAGTTTATAATCTTGTCCACATTATTATATTCAGATACACTTTTCTATTGTCTTTAATAATTATTTTAGAATTATAAAAATTTAACGCTTACAATAAAATTAGTATGAATTTTAAAATTAACCTATTTATGAATTACAGTAAAATGAACATATTTCGTTAAAAGCTGAATGATTTGAGAGTTCAACTTGTTACTTAAATCTTTTAATATCTTGGTGGGGGAAGCATACACTTGTAAAATTAATTATTGTACATCAAAGGTGAAGTTTGAGAAATCGAAATTATTTAAAGGTTAAGATAAATCGTATTTTTTTTAAATGACACCTTAATAAGTGAATACGATCATGGATACATGGATTAGCATAACAATGCTCCAACACACTTAGTTATTAATGACATTTCCCGTACAAAGAGTGATTCTTTACTAATATTACCAGCCTAGGTGGCGTAGTTGGCTAACGCGCTAGTCGTGTTGAGCTGCTCGACTGCTGAGGACGGGGAGATCGAAGTTCGAATCTCGATCGGGTGAACTGGGGGTGGTCTTACCTGAATGGTTTTCCACTCTCCCTCCACGCAAATGCGGGTTCACTTCCTCTAATTCAACATTCCCAATTCCTAATCCATTAGCGTAATTAGTACTTAAAGCGTATAACCCGTACGGGTAGTAAGACGCGGCGATAAATAATAATAATAATAATAATAATAATTTACTAATATTTTAAGTTGGAGTCAGTACTTAAGACATTGCTGACTTGAAATGTGATATAATTGATAACACGTAATAGCCGATTATTGATACACGTCCATCACAAACTTTGCCTTAAAATTAGAGTGGAAAATTACCCTGTACACGGGAAGAATTATGGGCAGCTCAGTGACAGAATATTGGTGTTTTAAATTATTTTACGGCTATAAATTCTTGGATCCACAAGTGACGTCATGGCAGGCCAAGGTAGTATATCCCATGTTAATTAATCTACATTTTATTCAGCGAGTTTTAAAGATTCAGGCCCTACCGTTGAAACAAAAAACCAAAATTCTTAAATAATTCTAAAAAATACTCCTACGTTGTCACAATATTATTATTATTTTTATTTTCAAGTAGTTCTGTTGTAACACTTTTTTTTTTTATAAATCCTCTACAACTTAGGCTACTTGTCTAGGTTAAGAAATAGGCCAGTAGGTCCCTTCATACCATGATGCAGATTTAAAAACCTTTGAAAACATAAATCTATCGAGAAAATAAAAAAATAAAAGAGTTAATTTTATAAAACAAGTCAATGTTTTCATGGTGCAAATAGTATAGTGACTATGTACGCTCATCAGAGGAAGAGGGTATAGGTTATCATAAGATATACAAAAGGTTTTACGGTGTAAATTGCTTATTTTATTATCTCTCTTTATATTTTGTAAATTTACGTCTAAATGTGATAGTGCTTTAATGTGCTTAAGTGCTTCAGGCCAAGATGCAATCCGCCTTGTAAAATAGCTTCGATATATCTAAATAGGCAACTTCGTCAAGAGTCCTAAGATTCACTCCTGTGTTAAGGTGTCATTTTTAAAATTTACTAATTTGAATAATATGCTACCAGCAGCTACTCTAGAGTTTTTTGATGCTATTTTATCTCTTAGCGCTCAAGATCAAAACTTTGTCACTGCGGTACCTCAAAGCTTTTTACTACCTTGTCTACGCTCTGATCCGGTGGTAGATTGACTTGGAATGCCGAACAATAGTGCCTCGAAGCAACAAACAAAAAAAATATTAACTCTCAGATAAACATCAAGAGTTTCTGGACAGTTTAGTCTGAAAATCTTGAAGGAAATTCATGATTTTTGTTTGGCGTCTCGGGCCGTAAACCTAAAATACATCACGCGATTTGCATGTAATTTCTTAGTCTTACAAGGAAATTCAAAGATTTTGATCTCTATCAATGAATTATATTACTTAGTTTATTATTCTTGTGACGTTTTCATTTCTATCTGACACATTCATTTATTTAAATTAATGTAAAGTACCGTACTTTAATAGAGTCGGGGTCAATACTGTTTAAGGTAATCAATATAAAATTGGTGTTTTTTTTATGCTATCTCAATTTTCTCTTCCAACACAATTTATTTTAATTTTATATTGTTCATCCCCACCATCATACTAACCATTGGGGTCATACACCTTTACATTCACTAATGAGGTAAGGATTAGGAACGCAAAATTTTAGAGGAATTGTACTCTCATTCGTGTTTAGAGAAAGGGAAATAACATTTAGTATAAACCACCACCAGTATATTTATCTGGAAAATGCGCCACAGCATTGACATTACCAGCAAACCAGACTAAGTGAGCTTGAAATTTACACCGCGTGTTTACCAATAAAGTTCGCAATCAATTTAAAATATGTATATTACTATACAGGGGTATAGCCACAGAATATTCTTGGGGGAGGGGGTGGAAGAAAAGAGAAATATAATCAAATTTTTACAAAGAGATATAAACATCTATTTTTTGAGAGTATTTAAGAATTAATTTAAGTTCCATGTCTTATCTTTTGTGGCAGAATTAATTTTATTATTATTTAACTTGATATCCTTGAAATATTTAATCAAGGTTCAATTGCATATATTAAAATGAGTTGGTGTCTGTATGTCATTATTTAACTCGAAAATCACTAAACAGATTACGTTGATAAATCTCTTTGATGAAAGTATGGTTAACACATAGGCATTATATTTTCTTCGACAATTAAAAAAAAAATTGATGTTTTACAAATATTTTAACTTACCATTTGGTGACCTGGTGGTCTAGGGGTAAGGTGTCAGACTTCTACGCTGGCGGCCGGGGTTCGATCCTCGGTCCCGGCAAAGATTTATCTGATTACCAAACACTTCCTTCACCTCTGACAAGACATCTTGTGAATGTGAGGAATGCCAGGCCTCCACCGTGGTTCGGATTCCACGTTAAACTGTAGGTCCTTCATTTCATCTCACAATCACCCTACCATCACACATTAGCGTAAGAGCGTATAACCCGAACGGGTAGTAAGACGCGGTGCTAATAATAATAATAATAATAATAACTTACCATTTGATCACTATTTTATTATCCTATTGATTGCAGAATTCACTCTTTTCTGACCTATTGATCGCCAAGTCAACTGCAACTCTAAAGAGTAAGTAAATTACAGGATACATTTCAACCTAAAATCCAAAGAGGAACCACATTTTGTGTTTGTTGTTTTGTATTCATATAAGAAGAAAAATCTTGTTCATCTAACATAATATAACTTATAGGCTACATAGGTAACGATCAAAATCTTTATTTGATATGATCTTACAGTTACATCATACATATTTAAATAAATAGATGAATTCTCTCATTAAAAGGCATCTTAAACTACAGATAAGACAAGGAAATTTTCAAATAACATCTCTTGCTTGAATATGTGCACCTCAGGCCTATTTTTTTTAAAAATCTAAATTGAGAACTTAACACCTTGTTAGTATGACATCTCCAACCTCTTTACCATTAATTCAGTTAACACTTTAATCAAGAAATATACTAACATTTGACAAGTATTTACGTGCTGGAGAAATATTAGAGTGCGCATTTCAAATTTACTATCTTCAACCTTATATAAAATTTTGAGCTAGATGCCTTGGGTATAAGGAGATTCTAGAATATATTAGAGTTTTTTAAATTTGTTATCAAAATAATTTTTTTTTTCAAGAAATACAATTATCTTCAGTTATAAAAACAGAGTTAAGTTTTATTCACATGATGACCTCAACAATTCTTGAATATCTGTCCAGGTTATCCTGAAATTTAATGACAATTTTTTTTTTCTCTTCATTTAAAAAGTTTCTTGTCTACTGCCATCATGTTCATGACAGATAATCAAGAACTGTAAGTATCTCTATGAGTATGAAATTATAGCCTATCTTATACTTGAGTAATATTTTATTTATTTTGGCCAACAAAATATTTGTTATAAAAACTATAAAAACATTGCTCTTGATCGTGACCCCTGGACCGCACACTATATCACATGGTGAGATATGTGGATAACTCCAAAACCAGAAAACATAAAACAGGAGTAGTACAGTATTTGTACTCAATGAAACTTGAGAATATGACACAAGCACATTTTTTAACTTCTGCATATATTTATAGACTTAGTGTGGATTCACGCATTCGCCGAGAAACTAGCACAGAACAGAACGTGGTCACGTGACGCGCTCTAAGCCAATCACAAGATTTCCGTTTAATGGGCGCAAGCTGTTCTGCTGAAGTTTAACTATTCTCTACTTTGTCCGCTCTGCTCTAGATGTTGGCACAGCAGAACCAATCAAATCCCAAAACCAACCATCTCAAATCAGTGCGCATGCGCATTTGTCAACGCATGCGCTCTACAGCCAGAAGCTAGAAGATAGCTTCGTTGGCCGTTGTGAGGAGATTTGAAATAACCTGTTAATGTGAAGCGTGTGTATCGATGTATTGGATTGTGCCGCGACACAGCATTATAATTTGAAAACAACCATCAAGAGAATGATCTAAAACATATGTCTATATACTATAAAATATAATATGTTGTTTTAAGTTTTCGTTGCATAGAGCGTGCGAATTGTTGCGTAACTCAAGAAGACTCTTTTTTCTATTTTCGGCAAACGTGTGATAAGGCTTTACTCCTACGAATGCGTGACTTCTTCCCCGGGTAGCTCCAAAACCAATAAGAATAATATGGTCAAGCATGGAACAGTCTTGCGTGATCAAACAAACCTAAAGGTGTGCTTCCTTTATTTGTTAATTTATTTTAATATTATATATATTATTCAACTTTGGATGTAGTGGACTCAGTTTTAGTGAACATCAAGCTACAATTAACCTTATTAATTTGTTCTAAGACAAATACACTTCAATAGAGCCTATATGTTAAGAATTTCGTTTATTATGAAACATAAGCCTATGAACCAAAAAAACTAAGATGTCCGCGGAAAAAAATGTCATTCCAGCATGTCATGTAATGTAATTCTCTTTGAAACAAACCTATATTGGTGTAAGAACCTAAATGTGAAGGAGACGAAAGGCCGAGTGCAGACAGCCACTGCAGCCCACCCTTGGGACTTAAAAGTTTTTTAACCCAGTTGCAACAAGCAAAGACAGACAGGTTACTTCGCTGAGTGCTTTAATCTTTGCTGAAAACACATGGAGGAATTTGGGATGGGTCGCTATTCATAACTGCTACTGGCACGCCGGCTTAGCTACTTGTTGTTTGACTTTCGATGCAGAGGATGAGATGTCACGCAAATAACTGCTTATCCATATGGACTATAAAGTATTTGTTTGTTTTTAGCATCACGACTTACTACCCATTCGGGATTTATACTAAATACTAACTATGAAAATGTGTTAGGTGTTAGGGATGAGTAAGACTAGACTGACTATAGAGGAAGTGTAGCCGTATTTGGGTGGAGGGAGAGTGGAAAATCATCGAGGAAAAACCACCATCACTACACCCATAGAGAAAGGAACATTTCTCTATGCTATACCTGAACAAGATTAAAGCCCTGATCTTCCCACCATCAACAATTTAAAAAATCCTAAACTAATAGAATAAATTGCTTCCCGTATATTTTAAAAATGGAGTATTTATTTATATGTATGGAGACAACCTTAAATAACTAAAAGCGTCTAAACATTTATGATTTAAAAACAAGGATCAATAGATTGGGTTAAGGGAGGGGGGGAGTCGGAATTGGAAATTACCTAAACCTTAAAGAAACAAAATTTGATTATAGTAAATTGAAATTTGTTGGGAAGGTGAAGGTACCATTCCAAATAACTAGAAAAGTATGAAAGTTTTTTTAAAGTCTATAATAAATATTTATAAAATAGAGAGGAAGGGTGACTGAAATTTCCCAAACTAATATATAAAAAAAAGCTTCTATGTGTAGAAATTTGGAATATTTTGATAATTTTCGTACAAAGGCAACCACAAATGATCAATAAATAGTGAAGATTTTAAATAAGAAAATTGTATCAAAGAAATAGGGGGCTGAAAATCTCAAAATCTATAATAAAAAAACTGCGTATTTTTGTCAAAGGAAATTAAAATTGTGCAGGTAATTGTATGGACCGATCTGTATCTTAAACAGCCTAGTATTTCATTTAAGCTCTTTGTTAAGGTATGATGCTCTTTTTTCCGATATGTTTTTGTAGCAATGAATATAATTTATTTTATAATATCTTATGATCACTCTAGAGAAAAGATAGCGTTGTATATGAATTGTTTTCGTTTGTGCACTTAATTTATGGGTTGATTAATGTTTAATTTCAGACATTGTTTATAAAATGTATTGGTGGGTATATTAGGTTTAAGATCTTCGTGGTTATCTTGATATATTATAAGAATACATTTTATAAAGCATGCAGCTGAATGTAGAACAACTTAATTTGACATAGTTTTGATATTTGTCTGTCTGCATTGGCTATTCAAACACTTGAATTCTAAGTTTTTAAATTCCGTTAAGACTTAAAATAATGTTCTCTAAATATTTTTTTTAGATAAGATTTAATGGGGTGGATTCAAAATGTTATATCGGATTAAGCCAAAAACGTTGAAAATGAATAAGTACATAGAATACAAACTATTAATTTTTATTATTAAACTTAAATTTGTTCTAGCTATTTAACAACCATTTATGCTGTGTCATTAGTTTTTTCACTAGCATAATCAGGCAAGAGTTTAATTATTATGTATAGATAAGTTTATTCATAAGAAATGTACAATTTTAAAACATGTTCAGATTATGTTATTAGTGTGAATACTTTAGCGTTTCGTAACATAATTTAAACCTATAACGATGAAATATATAAACAAAGTTTAAGATTTTACTACCATTCGCCGTGGTTGATTTTGTATACTAAACATAAAAAAGCTTCTTTACGCAGGGTGGGGCCGAAACAATTATACGAATAATAACTTGAAAATTAACACTTTAATTGAAAAATAAATATTTACTATCTAAATGAAGATAAACTACATACTACTCTTTTTCACTTTTTTAAGATAACGTCACTCAGGTGAACTTTACTGAACATCAGACAAACCTCCGCACGTTTTCCATCACTTTCCTCGGCATACATCGTCTAATTGTAAATAATGGGTACACTAGATATTTATTTTTAATAAAACAATATTAAAATCTATATTTTATTTATTAAATAATACAACAAAATATTCTATTAAATTTGTTAAATTGTATCAAAATTTACCAAACCCTTCCTTCACCTCTGACAAGACATCTAGTGAATGTGGGGAAAGCCAGGCCTCCACCGTGGTTCGGATTCAACGTTAAACTGTAGGTCCTTCATTTCATCTCACAATCACCCTAACATTACACATTAGCGTAAGTGCGTATAACCCGAACGGGTAGTAAGACGTGGTGCTGATAATAATGTATCATAATATTAAAACTTTACATATAGTAAACCTTTCAAAACTACCATATGATTTCTTCAAAATATACCAAATACTGTTAAATTTAATTAATGTATTGGAAATAATTTTTTTTAAAGTCCACTACAATAGCTATCGATATTACTGATGCTACTGGGGCAAAATACAGCATGCCCCTTCTGTGTACTAAACCTGTAGATACTGTAATTTTTTTTTAACAAACACCAAGTCTGTGAACTATAGATATTTAACGTTGTAATGAGACAGTCAAATCCAGCAAACTGTTGACATTCGCGATGGACCGGAGGGTTTTCATAGTATTTATTTACATTATTTACAATTTAATATTTAATTTTAAATGTCAGGGATGGAGAGAATTGGGGGTTGGGGGGAGGAGGTTTATCCTCATATCCCCCCTTGGCTACGTCCCTGTGATTAAATAAAATTTAATTTTATAAAATGAATTACACAATGTGATATCATTAATTCATAACGAAGGATTGACTTTAAACCAAAAATAATTGACAAATGAACTTTAATTGTTTCAAAAATACATAATGTTTAGTTATGCGTTTAGACAATATGCATGATTTCTTTGTGATATTTATGTTATTTATTTTAGTACAAGTTAATTATGTTTCACAGAAAACTCATTTAGTAATGTGACTTGAAATATAATAAATCTTAAAGCATTCGTTCGACCAAGATTCAATTAGAAGAGCTTGCAGGTGAGAGAGTTGAAACTCGATAAAAGTATTAATTATTTTTTTATCTATTCCAACTACCACAGGTCTCTAATTAAAAGTGAAAGACATGAATGTTGAAAAAAATAAATTAAACGTAATAAAAAGTGCTCAAACAACTTTTTTTATTTTGTGTGTTGTTTAGAATCCGAGAGACTGTAATTAACTGTTTTATTTCTTTTTAAAACATTTCTTTGTGTGTGTTTTTTCAACGAAGAGTAATAACAGTAAATTCAAATTGACGTTAGTTTGTAATAGAAGTGTTAAAATGTGTAGGGTAGGTCCGAAAAATTACCCTGGGTTTAAAAATGTCTCTATTGAGGCGGGAACTTTGTCGTTGTATCGTTGTTGGAGATCTTCAGACGTTTTGTCGCTTCCCCTTCTATATGTGTAGGGATGAAAGTAGGGTACCATCCCCTTAATTACAAGTCTATCCGCCAGGAGCGCACAAGGCAGGTAGAAGTTAAAGGGTGAAAGGGGCTGCGAACATTATAGATACCGCTAGTCGAACCATTTTCTGTATTAAGTAATAAGGGGTCTTGTAGCTAGAGCGTGATGATTTGAGGTTTGTATTAAGGAGTCCATTCAATGGCTGCTCGAATAGGAAACTCACATCAGTCCTTGTGGTTCAGTCAATACTATAGCGTTGCAAGAAATATCAATTTTCAACTATATTACATGTAAGTCTAATTATTCTCAGTTAATTTTTTAAATGTTGGTTATTATAGTATCTTTAATAACTAAATACTTTCATTAGCCACTGTAAGTGTCAATACAGTAAATACATATTTTTTTAAAGTATATAGTTACCTGCTTTGGTGGCAGCATGATCTAAGGCGTCACTATAGCAATATATTATACTGCTAGTTACAGGAAGATCAGAGTTCGAATACCAGTCAGGTATCCTAAATGGTTTTCCACTCTTCCTACACGCAAATGAGTGTACAAATCCTTTTCCTCTAAACTCAACCTCCCTCATTCCGAATTGATTAATGTAATTAATACGCATGTGTATAACTGGAACAGATAGTAAGACATGGCGAAAATTATAGCTCACTGTGGTGGTTGTGGTATTACCACTTTTCTAACTACTTAAGGGTGCCAGACAGCTGCTAAAGGAAATGTACCAGCACCACGCCATCTTCATCTAGAGAAGGGGTCAAATAATTAGGAGTTTAAAAAAAATTAATCCAGCTGGTTTTCGACCCATGATCTGTATGTATTTTACAATGAAGTCTAATTGTTTGTTTCAATTAATTAAATATCAAAGCGAGGTGCACATATATACTAATATTATTATTTTAGTTGTAATATAAATATTTTAATAATAGTTTATCATTCTTCTTCTTTTCTACGCAATGTACTTAAACGAGGACAGCTTTAGTTTCAAGATTGTTTCAGACAACTAATATTTTATTTTATGTTATCCGCCTTGGTGGCGAAGTTAGCTAACGCGTTAGTTTCGTGTTGAGCCAGACTCACGAGTACGGGGCGATCGAAGATCGAATCTCGCTCGGGTGAACTGGGGTTGGTTTTACTAAATGAGTTTGCACTCTCCCTCCACGCAAATGCGGGTTCACTTCCTCTATATTCGACCTTCCTACTCCTAGCTCATTAGCGTAATTAGTACTAAAGTGTGTAACCCGAATGGGTAGTAAGACACGTTGCCATGTATTATTATTATTATTATTATTATTATATGTAAGTGGTGTATTTGTATAGTATGGTTATATTTTAAATGCTCTTTTTATGGAAGAGTTACACAAAAAATATACTAAAATAACGCAAATTGTAAGTAAACTGTTACCTAAAAACACATAATAAGAGCTATATTAAAATTTCTGATTTCAAATAGATAACAATATTAATTGCAAACTAGTACACGTAATTCATGTTATTCCTTCAAAAGACAGTACAATTGGAAAACCTGAGTGTTAATATTGTGTTAATTTTAAAACTAAACTAAAAGAAATAACTATAAAAAAAAACATAATATGAAAATAATATATAAAATTTATTTTATGTTTTGGTACAAAGTAAACTGGGCCGGACACATCCATAGAAGGAACTGTCTTCTGCACGAAGTCATAGAAGTAAAGGTTGAGGGGAAAAAGTAACTAAGGAAGAAGTAGGATAACTTGAAGGAAAAAAGAAAATTCAGGGAGTTAAAGGAGGAGGCATAGGACAGGGCGCATTAGTGATCTAAGTTCAATGTACAAAAGGAATGAACCTGCCGTATGACAGAGTAGCCAATAATAATTAAATCAATGGTTAATTTAAAATGTATACATTTTATTAACAGGTTAGTAAAACATATATTATAAAATACATGATATAGGACTATATATCTATTAATATATATTAAATAGTTGATTATGTCCGAGAGTGATATATATCCATATAAAAATAGCACAATGCTGCTAAACATATTTGTTTTCATATAAATTAACTTGTATGGCTTATAACAGTTCCACGGTTATATATAACTAGAAAATAAAAATGTCTAATATTTGCTGAAATCTGATTTCAATTATATAAAACGAGTTTGTCACATTCTTATATTTTGTAACCGCCATGGTTTGATGAGATGGATGAGTGTTTACTGGCATCTATAGAAGTAAAATCATTATTTTATGAAAAACTAGTAGATTTATAGCAAGGTTTCCCGTGATCAGCCATTCAATATATTGCCAGACTGACGCCTGTGAGCACGTGTTTGCCATTGCCGGTTTGTTTGAAGAATTATTATTATTATTATTATTATTATTAGCACCGCGTCTTACTACCCGTTCGGGTTATACGCACTTACGCTAATGTGTAATGGTAGGATGATTGTGAGATGAAATGAAGGACCCACAGTTTAACGTGGAATCCGAACCACGGCGGAGGCCTGGCATTCCTCACATTCACAAGATGTCTTGTCAGAGGTGAAGGAAGGGTTTGATAATCAGATAAATCTTTGCCTGGACCGAGGATCGAGGATCGAACCCCGGCCGCCAGCATAGAAGTCTGACACCTTACCCCTAGACCGCCAGGTCACCCTTGTTTGAAGAAGTATAAGATATAAGATGACAATTCATAGAGAATTTGAGGATTATTATCTTATATAGTAATATGCTTGTTAAAATCCATTAGTAAAAATCTAGTATAACATAGCAATATTTAATTATTTCTTTAATATTTAGATGAATTAATATTGTATTTTAAGTATAATGACTTTGTTAGCAAATTGTGTTCAAAACTTACCTTTAAATTTTGTAAAATAATATATGTTACTTTTTTTTAATCTATATTGAGAACAACCATCAATACATACTTAATAACATAAAAAAATAGTTTAGTTGTATTTTAATTTTATTTCATGTATATATATATAATCACAATGAGATACTGAAAATTTGTGGGCTTGTGATAGTATATAAATATATTATGAGTGTGGTAAATTTTAATAGTGTATGATCTTGTGAGTGTGAGGAATGCAAGGTTTCCACCGTGGTTCGGATTCCACGTTAAACTGTAGGTCCTTCATTTCATCTCACATTCACCCTACCATTTCACATTAGCGTAAGTGCGTATATTCCGAACGGGTAGTAAGACGCGGTGCTAATAATAATAATAATAATAATAATAGTGTATGATCAAATATAATTGTTTAATAATCATTTTTCTAGATTTAAAATTGTTATAGTTTTTTTTAATTTAAGATCTTTCACAATATATTTTATTCTACCCACAACTTTATATGTATTCCATGGATGACGTTCAATATAATATTCATGTTTAAGCTTTTATTTAAATGATAAAAAAATTGACATTTAAAAGAAAAAGGAAATACTATTATTATGACACATTTCTTTAAATTATTAATCCATACCTAAATAAAACACTTATAAACTCTAAGTTATTTGATAAAATTAATTTAATGGAAATAATAATCATGTTTATTTTATTGTCATTTGTTGTAAGGATAATTGTTATTTATTTGAATAGATCTTAGTTTTATGTTTGCCTCTACTTAATTACTTTCTGAGAAGGTAGGGCTCTCATTTATTTTTCGAAGCTACTTCCTAACAAAATAGGGGAGTGTAAGCCCTTAAACCACATGAGAATTAAAAAAAACATACTTTATTATTTGGGAACTGTCAACTGCTCCTCCATCAAGTGATTAGTAAGACCCCTTTTAATTTCAGTTACAAATTAAAACTGAATTTGTTCTTATAACGTTGATTGAAGAATGGAACCAATTCTCTCATCTAATAAAATATTGTTTGAAGGAAGTAAAAAAAACGGATGAAGTGTAATTATATCTAGTTAATTAAATAGTCCTCTGATAAAGATGTAAAGCTAACCTCACTCAATATAACCTTTTAAAGGATGGTCACTATTAATTTCAAGGACATCCCACACATAGTACGTTTAGTTTTAGACCGATATTTAATATTTATACTTTTCTGAATTAAAGTTCTCCTGTTACAAGTTTTACTAATTAAAACTCAAGTCATTTGAATATTTCATGAACAACGGATGCTGTCAATTATAATTATATTTTTCCATGAATTAACATGGATATAGCCCCGACGGTGGATACACAGATAAAACTTAAAGGTTGTCGTGTCTTGTTGGCGGGTAGCACCTATGTCGGTGTTTAAGTTTGGAGGGATTTGGTTAAGGCTAAATGGTTTTTCACTCTCTTTACTTAAAACTGAGTATACTTTTAATATAATTTCAACCTTTCTCTTAAATATCTCACTAGTGTTTTATATTTGGATAGGATAAGGGGTGCAAGACGCACAAAATAAAAATAAACAAATAATATAGAACTAATAACATGTTTAAACGACTACTAAGTAAGCAATCATTCAGGTTGTTTGTCCCCACTAAGGGCCGGGACCTAATAATATTAGGATTTTGTTGAGATAAATATTTTTAATAACTATTGCTATTTGTTGACCCGATTATTAAATGTGCTTTCATAAAAATAAATCATAGAAATGATGTCATATAACCTATGAAACAATACCACCCTACACTGAAGAAAAATTATATTGAAATATAAGTCTATAACGTATAAATATACATATAAACATAATAATTTAAAAGTACTAGCAATACTTTGGCTTCCAAGCACTCACTCTAAGTTCCTTCAACTACCTTCTAGAATAGTAGCTATTCTGTATTTATATCAATTAACGCAAACTAAAAATTAATATTATATATTTTATAATTTCTACTAGATAAACTACTTAACTAGTATGTAAAAATTAATGTTATTCAACTATTTCTACCAGTAGGCTTAGTATTGTTTCATCCAAATTTTACAGTCAAACCGGAAATAATTTTTTTTCATCCGTTTAAATTAAATTAGTAATTGATGAAATCACATTTTGTATCTAATTGCTAAATAAAATGTATCTTCAAATTAGATATTGAATTAAATGATTTCTTTTATTTTCATGAGAGCAAGTCTCTATAATTTAGTCCAAACTGTTGGGTTTTTATTTGCCACCAGCATCATCGGTCACGTGATAAAGGCATCATACGGGATTGGTGATGGTTGGAAGATGAACGTTTGAATCACGACTGGGCGCCATATGGAATGGAGATCTGACACCTACAATTGGTCACTGCCTATATTCAGCAAATTTCTCCAAGTGAAAATGTATTAACATAAAAAAGGTCCATATCTCTATATTTCAGAATAAACCATTAATATTATTGGTGTTAAAATAATTTTTTTAAATAATTGTTTTCTTAGCTCCGTGCCTTAATACCCGTTCTGGTTGTACGCTTATGTACTAATTACACCATGGTTTTACAGATTAGGAATGTTATATTTAGAAGAAGTGTACCCGCATTTGCTTGGAGGAAGAATGGAAAACCATTTCGAAAAAAGAAAAAAAAACATTCTCAAGATACCCAACCTATATTTGAGCCTCGATCTACCCGTGATTAATAGTCCACTGCGAGAGTAGCGCATTAGACCATGAGACCACCGAGGCAAGTAACTAAGCCTTTAAATATGACCATGTATCTAAGTCAAACTCGTCTAAAAAAACGCATCATTTATCACACGGGCTAAGTTGTCAGAAATAGAAGGAATAGATTTTCAATTATAGGAATCTCTAGATTCGAATCTCGGCCGGATGTACTAAGAGGTAGTTTCCTACATTTTATTTATCACTTTGGTTTTCCTATACCCTCTCCACAATAATGTGGCTGCATTTAAGTTTAGTTACAATACAAATCATTTCCTTTAGTCCCTTATGAATGTAATTAATATCCTTGGTTTTGAACGTATTAATAACAAACATACGAAAAGTAGTTTAAGAGTGCGCTTCATCCAAAGAGTTTAATTATCAGATTTAATTTTATTACGACGTAATTTGATTTAGTTTTTTGTTAATTGGCCACAAAATTAGTCTAAAGTGGTATTGTTTACGAAATATAGCATCCTTAAAAATAAGAGAATATTTGAAACAAAAGTTTTTAAATTAATTTTTATCTCATTATTTTATTCTGAAAATTGACACCTGGACACGAGAATTGAACCCAGGACCTTTAACTTAGTACACCAATGCTTTGCCACTGAGCTATCCAGGATTCGTCCCGTGCTAATGGTCATTCTCCACTCATATTTTAAGGCAGAGTCTATGATGGGCGTGCGGAAATCTTCGGCTACAAATATGTGATTTATTAAGGTCACGAACTATCAGTTAACGCAGCCACCTTCGACTCAGTAGTTGGCTTCATGCTGCCACTTGTACAATTATTATAGTTGTAATGTATTACATATTTAAGAATCAAATAGCCAAAGCTATTATTTATACTTTTTAATGAGGATTACACCATCTAGATATCATATTATGAAAATTGAAAAATTACCCCAAGCATGGGACAATTCTTGGATAGCTCAATGGTTATAGCATCGGCATACTAAGCCAAAAGTCCCGGGTTCAACACCCGTATTCCAGGTGTCATTTTATAATTTCCAAAACATGATATCTAGTTGGAGTGATCCTCAATAAAAAGCATAATTAATAGTTTGGTTATTTTATTCTCTCATTATTTTACTTAAATGAAACTTTCTTAACATCATATCGTAGCATTTTACGTGTTTTAAACCATATTTCAAACAATAATGCATGTATAATCTTAGCATATATTTTCTACATAAGACAAATATTTGAAGAGCTGTAAGAAAATACAAATTTGTTCTAAAACGACTTGTTATTAATTTTACAATTTGTAAAAAAAAAAGTTTCAAAAATTAATAAAATTGTAGTTCATTAGATAAGTTTAGTTTGATCTATACACATAGTAATCTTAAATATTCTTGAGTATTTATCATGGGCATAGCGAAATTTGAACATGAATTTTTCTTTCCATTTGAAAACTTCTGCTCAGATGACAAAATGACTATCACAGTTATTCAAAGACTGTTGAAGTTACATTAAATACGAAATTACACTTAACATAACAGGTGAACTGATATTTTATATACTATGGAAAAATATTTTTGTTATAAAAAACTGAAAAAAATACTTACGATGGCTCAAGCTTCCTTCCAACACACTTGAAGGTCATTCGACCAAAAACAATTTAATACTTAATTTTAGCAAGTGCATAGCATAAGGTAGACCTCAGTATACTTGGGGTAAGGTGTTCACCTCAGGAATCCATGGATTCAAACCCAGCTGAGGTCAAAGAATTTTATTGAGAAACAAAAATCCGTAACACAGCATCATTTGGAGGGAAAGTAAAGCTGTCTGTTCTATGTCTATTTAGGCACGTAAGAGAACCCTGGAAGGAGTGTTAAAATAACTTTCCCGGTAAAATTAGTAGGTTCTTTCACGCTCACTCATATACATCCTCGTGTAATGATATGACCAGTCGGTTCATAATGTGCACGTTAAATATCTCTTATAAATAAATTATAATTATAAGCTATAATTAATACTGATTTAATGATCTAGTATAAATACATTTCACGAGAAATAAGGGTTCAAACTTGTTATTTTATGATTTTCTTATACCGTTGTTAAGATAAAATTATAATTAATGTATATGGCTGAATTTTAGTATAATTAGACATCCATTTGAGTTAGACACAATTATATATTTATATTAATTTTAATAAGATAAAATTATTTTTCTTTGTTTACCTCTAATTTGAATTTCTAGTTATACATAATTTCAGCTCCATACATTAATTATTATTATTATTATTATTATTATTATTATTATTATTATTAGCAGCACCGCGTCTTACTACCCGTTCGGGTTATACGCACTTACGCTAATGTGTAATGGTAAGGTGATTGTGAGATGAAATGGAAGACCTACAGTTTAAAGTGGAATCCGAACCACGGTGGAGGCCTGGCATTCCACACATTCACAAGATGTCTTGTCAGAGGTGAAGGAAGGGTTTGGTAATCAGATAAATCTGTGCCGGGACCGAGGATTGAACCCCGGGCGCCAGCACAGAAGTCTGACATCTTACACTTAGACCATCAGGTCACCCCATACATTAATTACTTTACTTTAAAACTGGTACGCAAAAAAGGATAAAATAACAAGTTTGACCCCTTAAAACTCTTGAACTGTAATGATTTGAAATCATTGAATCACTATTTTATAGCTTATATACACTAGTTAAAATTTTGCAATAAAAGTATAACTGTCAAGTGACCTTAAAAAAACCAATACTTATATAACCTAAAGGCACTGTAAAAGTATGTTAGTTCTGTGGGAATTGTATTGCGTCTGGCATTATTTAACTGCACCTGCCACAGTATTATAAAACTCGTTCAAATTTAGGTGTGACGGGGCTACAGATATATTCTCCTATTATGATTTATTGACGAGCAACTAAATAATAATATTACTTACCGTAGCCCTAAGGTAGGGTCTAACAAACAGAGCAAGGACGATACGAAGAAATGCAAATGAAATAAATTTCTCTCAACTTAACAAGAATTGTCTTAATGGATTCTATACCAGTCACCTACGCTGATGGTCCTACCGTCCAAAGCGTATGTCTCCTGATAGGTTGAATCATCAGTGACGTGGAGATCAAGGCTATAATCTCAATCGGGAGAAATGTTTGGTGGGTTTTAAACATGTAATTTATTAACTTATGTTTTCACATTTCCAGAATCCCTGGCTACAAATCCAGAGGTCCTAGGTTCAATCCTGGGATTTTCCAGATCTTTCTGCGATTCAGTGGATCTGGAACGGGGTCAAATGAGTGGATAAATTGAGGAGCTACTTGGAATTAAGAGGTAGTAGCTCTGGTCTAAAAAACTGGGATTTATGGGAAAAGCGTTTATTGTGTTGGACACATGACATCCTTTTAGCACAAATGTTGACACTAAAAATGACACACTCTATCCGCAAATGTTGGCACCATCTTAACTACCAGGCAGCGGCTGCTTGGTCAGTAAAGCTCACTTGCGGGGTCACGCTTAGAGTTGTTTTTTTATTTACCTTCATATTTCCTCTCCATTCTGATAGGATTATATTTATTCCTATAATCTGATAATCCTCATCCAACACCATAGATTAGGTCATTGATAGTATTACCCACACCCATTTATATGTGGACAAAATGTCAAGCTTATCTAGTTTGTTTGGTTGGTGATAGTTGCGACAGTTTGTAGGTGGGACTGTTACAAAATATTTCCCCACTCCCCTTCCAAGTTGCTTTGCCAACATTTATTATAAATTTTCCTATCTAATCTCTACCCCAATAATGTAATTTAAAATTTATATATTCCAAAGACCGTAAGACACGCTAGAAAAAAAATGTTTTTGCAGACGTAAATCTTAAAAAAAAATTAAAATACTTGTATCATTGAATTTATGTATTGGGAATTTATGTATTAGGAAATTATCCACATGGTCTCGCTTTAGTTAGGAAATGTACCGAAGTATTGCTTTATGCATTATTTCCTTGAAAAATAGAGATAAGCTTAGTTATTTTACCCTGCTTCAGTGTTCACATGGTCCAAGTCATCAGTCTCGCAATAAACTATAGTGCCCACGGCAGGGAGATTGTGGTTTAACTCTCGATCATGTGTATTGAGGGTGTTTGTTCCTAAATGATTTTACAATCTCGCTCCAAGCTAGTGCGGGCACACTTCTTTTAAATGCATTTTCTCTTATTACTAAAACATTTTTATAATTATTGCACATGAGTATAGCCCGAATGGGTGGTAAAACGTGGTGTTAAGAAAAAAAAATACTTTTCGTCATCCACTGTTGATATGTTATTTGAAATACCATCTTTCTAAATCAAGTTTTATATAAAAAAAGCCTCAAGAAAAGAAGATGCTTCTATAGTTTAATGATACTCTTGAATATATTGCTTTGGGAAAAAATGTCTAATTTAACTTTGATAAGTTTGGTTTTTTTTAGAAAGTAATTATAGAAAGCAGACGTTATTTTTTTCTACATGAACTCATTTCGAAGGGAGCCACTCTTCTATTGCTTTGTAAGTATATTTTATAGTAAGACAAATTTATTTGCTACGATCAATCCTATTTATATGTTTGTAGTTTAAAGAAAGAAAAACTTATTTTATTTTGAACTGATGATAAGCTTAATATAAATTTAGTAAATAAGTCGGATATAACTTAATTATTTTAACAAAATCACACATTTGAAAAATTAAAGGAGTATTGTTCCATTATTATTATTATTATTATTATTATTATTATTATTATTATTAATATTATGTGTTCTGTCTTATGACAGGTTCATCCCTTTTGTCTGTGAAACTTAGACCTCTGCCTCCACCTTCAGCCCCCAGAATTTTCTTTTTTCCATCAGGACTTCTAGTATTTGAATCCTCCTCTTTCCTAATCTCCTCTTTCCCTTAACCTTTACCTCTACGGCATCATGCAGAAGATAGTTCCTCCTAAGGACGTGTCATATCCAATATGATTTGCGCCTAAGAATCGCATACAAAATGGATCTTTTCTCATCCACTCTTCTTAGGACTACTTCATTTGTCACCCTGTCTGTCCACCTGGTCTTCTCAAGTATTCTCCAGCACCGAATTTTAAAACTCTTCAGATATTTCTTTTACATCTTCGTAAGAGTCCAAGTTTTACTCCTTGTGGTTCCTTTAATGTTTTATAATTACCGACAGCTGTGTTCAATCAGACAAAATGGTCAGACTCGCTATTATTGTCATGTTTTCCGGTGACGGGAAGGTTTGAGTCTCAGCTGGAGGTTTGAATTTGGCTTTTCGTGAATTGTCTCCCATTTCTCTCTATACAAATCTGTGTTTATTTTTTCCCAAATTAAATATTTCTCCTCTTTACATTACAAGTGTAAGTATGCGCTTATACATAATGGGTATTATTTATAATATTTAGCACCGCGTCTTTTCACCCGTTCGGGTTATACGCTTTAAGTACTAATTGCCCTAATGGATTAGGAATTGGGAAGGTTGAATTAGAGGAAGTTAACCCGCATTTGCGTGGAGGGAGAGTGGAAAACCATTTAGGAACCCCCCCCCCCCACGTCCACCC
>CABEEJ010002757.1:27244-54015 GCA_901482245.1 Timema douglasi
ATATGTCACATTATAATCAACAAAAGAAAAAATTCCAAAATAGTTGAAATTGCTATAGCTGATAACCACAATTTCAAGACAATTTACATTAAATACGTCAGACATCAAATTAATTACTAATTGTGATCATCTAAAATTTTAAGTGACATGACAAGCGGTAGCGCCCAAGTAACGACAGAGAATAATGAATGTTTCCTATCAAAATATACTTCAAATCAATTAGCATTTAGGTTATCAAAATGATGGCGTCTATTCTGGCTAATACAAAATATTACGTTAATTTAGTGTTCAAATGTAAACACGCCATTGTTTACGCCCGCAGAATATTACGTAGAATGGTTTATCCTGATTTTGTTCAAGTGCAGGAAAGAACTTCTCCTGAAGCGTTTAAATCAAACAGTCGGTTTTGTATACATACACGTTGATATATATAGAGACTCGTTGCTAGGGAAGGATGGTGGGGAATTTGAACACTTGGTCGGTGACGTCTTTTCGGCCATCATGAAGCTAGCATGAAATAATGTAGACCATCGACCAGCTCTTGGAATTAGGTTACGCAGGGAAGATCACGAAGACAGTTGTTTACATCGACCCTTTAGACCTCTTAAATCGAGACGTCTTCAGTCACACATTGTTTTGGTGGTAGAGGGTAGGATAGTCGCCGTCCACTGCTCGAGGGAAAGCTTGGCCGGCCCATTTTTGTTTTAACTTCGACCAGGACGGTCATCAGCTGCGGGCCCAACATAGCTCACTTGGTCCACTCGTCAAACTAGGACACGTCGCTTGTAGACCTGACTTTGAGGTTGTTCTAGACAGAATATACAAATGGTAAGTAGGCCTACATGAACATATTTAGATTGCAGGTAGTTATTATTATTATTATTATTAGCACCGCGTCTTACCACCCGTTCGGGTTATACGCACTTACGCTAATGTGTAATGGTAGGGTGATTGTGAGATGAAATTAAGGATCTACAGCTTAACGTAGAATCCGAACCACGGTAGAGGCCTGGCATTCCCCACTTTCACAAGATGTCTTGTCAGAGGTGAAGGAAGGGTTTGGTTATCAGATAAATCTGTGCCGGTACCGAAGATTGAACCCCGGCCGCCAGCATAGAAGTCTGACACCTTACCCCTAGACCGCCAGGTCACCTGTAGGTAGTTAATTCTTGTTTTATATGGTTTAATAAAGGTCTTGATATAGATCAAAACTACCGTGAACTATAATAGAGAAGAGTACCATTGCAGAAAGATTATTAGCCTAGGAGTGGGTAGTATGAATACAATAGATAGTTTATGGGTGAAGGTTTACACGGGGGTGGATAGTAAATTGTAACCCAGTTTTACACCTTCAGCAACAAAGATTAGAGTTTATTTGCTTATTAATACAAAATACACGCAATAAAAATATCAATAATACAAATTAAATCAAATAATCAAAAAAGGTGGAATGTATTAAATGTCTTAGTTTCTATATAAGTAAAAGTAATTTACGAATATTATTTTTTATAATTAATTTCGCTATTTTGTATAGGTAAAGAAAATGTCAATGTATTTTTTTATTATCTCAGCTGGTAGCCTGTCTGTCTACTAGGCTAAGGGTTACGGGATAGATTCCCGGTACGGCCAAACGATGTATCATTGGTGAAATGGGGGTTTCCCCTTTCAAAGTGATGAATTAACGACTGTGGACTGGATGTGGTGTCTGTCCTAATCTTAAGTTAGATTATAAGGCATATGAAGCTATGACAGACCTAGCAAGCCGGTGGTGAAAAATATATGGCTTGAAAAAAAAACTCTTTATAGCAGTATCATTATAAAAGTGTCCCTATAAATCTGCTATTCACTTATAAAACTATAATTAATACCTTCAAATATTGTAGAAATTGACTGATCATTAACATCAAACAAGTGTAAATGTCATATAACTTTATGACGCTTAAACACTCAATTTTATTGACTATAGTTATATTGTTATTAACATGGCACAAAGCACAATATCAGTGTGAGTTACCTATATCATTTAACGTTTATTATTCAAAATGTAATATTCTGATGTTAAAATATATACACATTAAAATTATTATAGTAGTTTATCTTGCCTTAAAGGGAAACTTCATAAAGCAGATATAAACATTAACAAAAATACAAATTCAACAGCAACTACAACAAATGTATACTATTATTGGGCAATGGCTTCTGGTTAGTAATTAGTTAATAGTTAGATTAGTTAGTAATTAAAACATTCTATTTGGGAAAATCTATTAGTTTAGAACTGTATAAACGAATTTCATTTCGAAACTTTAGAGAAGCCTCAAGTAATTATCAAACACAGGAATATCTAATAGACAAATTCGTGGAAATAGCAAGACAACTTTTTAATTAAAAAGTTTCAGTTTCTAAAATTATAAAAATATTGATTATGAATGGTTACTATTCTAGCTCTGTAAATTTGCAGTTTTCCCTCTATTTGGGTCCGTAAAGTTTACATTAATTTATTGTTTCCAGAAAAAAAAGTATTAATCTTCAAATTTTTCCGAAGTATCAGTTACTTTTTGTAATAATATATAGCTTCATATTTGAATGAATATATTCATTATAAATAATGTTAAAATTTTATAATTATGACTTGAATTTATTTAAAAAAATTGTTATATTATTTACATCAAAGCCGATAGGTTGACTTAAAGAAACTAAATTATATGGGAAATTAGAACAATATTATAGGTACAAAAATACAATAATTTTAGAACATCAGATCTAATTAATTTTAAATTATAGCACATACAATTATTATTAAAAATTGTTTGGCACATAAAATCTGATTAATTTTTTATAACATTTAAACATTTCTGATAATACTTTTTTATTCCCAAAATCTGTAACTGGCTATTTACATAATGTATTGAAGTGTAATACGAAACATCTTGGAACCAGTTGAAAATTAATTTGTATATGGTAATTATACCCTAAATATGGGTTAAGCTTAACAATACACGACCACTGAGAGCCCTTTTATGCAGGCGTTTCGTGCCTTGCGACACACGACAGCAAAAGCCGTCGCGTCTTGTAAGTAACTGGGAACAAATGATTCCTTGTGTTCCACTGCCCGAAAAACTTGCTGTTACATTTGGTAAAACATGCCGTCGTGTCTTAGATAACGCCAGCGTCAAAAGTCGCGCGAAATATCCTAAGTACATGGCATATTACGGGGCCATTGATGCAAACGCGCCACTTGTTTGCTCTCCGTTTTCTAGACATCAGAGTTGCCAACCCCTGTCTAGTAAAGAATAATGGTACGGTTTCCGGGAGGTTTACAAATAGAATTATTGTGTCATATGAAAAAATTATGTTTTATAATTTTTATTAAAAAATGATGATTTGGATACTGAACGAAAGATGGTCAAGACAAATTAAGCAATTTGAGATTCATAATCAGAGGAGCATAAAATCAGAAATATAAAAAAAAGTCAATGTATAGAAAGAAGTGTGTTATGTTTTTTTACCATTCAAAAATAATTTGTAAAAATTTGTCTTTGTCGTCTCTTAATTTTTTGTAGAGGTTAGAAAATGCCCCCCATCTTCAAATCTTGTAACGTTGATGGGATGAATATCCAATTTTCTTTCCGTTTTTTCAATATAAGTTTACAATACGCCAGATAGATGAAGCTCGGATACATCTTACACTTCCCAACACAAAGTCAATGGCAGCACTGATACGATTTATCCGCCCCCACTGCTATTTTTCTCGACGGACGGCAAATGCCGCGTGCATTAAATGAACTTGCAAAACGCGACGGATCTTGCCATCGTGTGTAGCGCGACACAAAACTTGTGCATAAAAGCAGCCTGAGTATGAGTGAAAGAGCATTAAAACGCCAATACAAGGGTATTTGGTTCGATTCCCATAGCCAGGTGTCATTAATAAAATAATTGTGGTACAATATCAGTGTCGGCTGTATCCGTAACCTAAGATAGTTTTAACTTAATAAATAATAGATTTATAACTAAGTCATAAGGCTAGAGATCAGTCAGTGTAATTTGAAGAGTAATTTTGAATAATTTACCTTAAAATAAGAGGAAGCCCATTTATTGAACCAGACTTGGTTTCGAACCATAGGCTCTCGAATCAAAGTGAAGTACAGTATCAACGAGCCTACCCTACCGTTTTGGCTTCTATGGACTAGCTCTTCAGAAGAAAAGAGAATCAATAAATCCTTTTTGATGTATTTAATAACACGGAACAAGAAAACTTTAACGGGGGAAAAAATTGGGGTGGGTGAAATGGGGGTGGGGCGGAATGTTAAAACTCCTTTCGCATAAGATATATAAACTGATTTCTATGAGCCGAAACGAGTTATCAAGGGGTACAAAAAAAAAAACATATAAAAACCGTGCACCACAGGACATCCGGCTCGAAGAGAAGGAAAAGGTAAGGAGGGTTGGTTTGAAAATATTGTGGGAAGGAGGTGAGCAGAGGAGAAGCGAATGATGACCACACAACAAAGTAGGGGAAGAAACAGGACAGAGATAGGGGAGCGGAGAGAAATCGCTCACGTTGTCTGATTGTTTCCCGCTGGCAAACGCCATCCTTTCCTGTCGCAATCATCAATGTATCGTTACAACAAGGTTTCTTCAATCGATACTCTTGATATGTCTTTTGTTGGATTTGATGGGCTGACAAATGACCTTTTTTTTCCCCCTTGTATATCAGCTTTTTTTTTATGGCCCGCAAAGTTTTATATATATTTATTTATACATCGTATATGTTCATAGTAGCATATATTGATTAAANAGAACATTCTTATACACAGTAACCTGTGCTGTGGTTGCAAAAATGTTACAAATGGAGGGTTAACAAATAATAATTATTTATATGGTTCACAACGGTAGCCGAATGGTCTAAGGGATCAATTTCGCAATATATTGGACTGTGGATGACAGGGATATTGGGCTTACGATAACAATTGGGTGTAATGAGGTCGGCTTTTCTTAAGTTCTTTCAAGTCTCAAGTTTGATTTTCCAAATATGCATGGGGTTTCATTAAGTGACCTCCCACTTTAGCTTTATTCAACTGTGAGGTACATTTCCCGGGATACATTTTCTATAAATTCTATCATCCTGGTTCCTACCTAATTAAGCGAACAACCCTAACGTTTAGTAAGACTTACTGCACAAAAGAAATAAGATAATATTGAAATTTTAACTACGTATTATGTTAAATTATTTCCACAATCACTAATGATTTTAATTACATTTTGGCTTATTATTATTATTATTATTATTATTATTATTATTAGCACCACGTCTTACTACCCGTTCGGGTTATACGCACTTACGCTAATGTGTAATGGTAGGGTGATTGTGAGATGAAATGAAGGACCTACAGTTTAACGTGGAATCCGAACCACGGTGGAGGCCTGGCATTCCCCACATTCACAAGATGTCTTGTCAGAGGTGAAGGAAGGGTTTGGTAATCAGATAAATCTGTGCCAGGACCGAGGATTGAACCCCGACCGCCAGCACAGAAGTCTGACACCTTACCCCTAGACTACCAGGTCACCATCATTTTGGTTTGGTTTAAAAGTTGGGGGAACTGTCGTGGATATTCATAAACAATACAATACAATTGGAAGACCATCTTTTAAATAAACAAGAGGAACGAGAAAAACTATAATAATTTATAGCTATGGTAATAAAACCTCATCTTGGCGCTCCTCTTCACTTTCCTCGTAACTCCTGTTCGTGATAAACAGAAATAAAGATGGAGTAAGGTTTTGGAAAGGATGTGGAACAGAAACCGGTCTAGATAACCTGAACCCGGAATTACTACTTCTAGCGAAAAAGTCACAAGATAACATGTGCAGTTGACTGGTTCAGCGGCTGTCAAGTTCTGTTTAGGTAGGACTTGGTAAATCAAACTCTCTATGAGAGTGCACGTAATAAGAATACATATATTTAATCTAAACGTAATAATTAGAGACGATACATGGTACACAGCACGTGATAAACTCCCATTGAATATATTATACGACCATACACTTCCAACATGAATCACACTGATTAGTTAAACCGTTCACTCTTATTATTATTAGCACCGCGTCTTACTACCCGTTCGGGTTGTACGCACTTACGCTAATGTGTAATGGTAGGGTGATTGTGAGATGAAATGGAGGACCTACAGTTTAACGTGGAATCCGAACCACGGTGGAGGCCTGGCATTCCCCACATTCACAAGATGTCTTGTCAGAGGTGAAGGAAGGGTTTGGTGATCAGATAAATCTGTGCCGGGACCGAGGATTGAACCCCGGCCACCAGCACAGAAGTCTGACACCTTACCCCTAGACCGCCAGGTCAACCCGTTCACTCTTCACGCGTGCCAATCATGAACACTAACGTTTCCTTGCTAAACATTCTCTTACCTATGGCATATAAATTGAATGGGGTTGACAATTGTTAGATATGACTCTGAGCTAGGTATTGATAATTTCTACTGCTGTAACTTAACAAGAGATAGAGAGGGGAGTGGGGTAGACGATGCCTATACTACCAACAACAAATAAATAAATCACCTTATCCCCAAATGGCATCTCCAAACAAGAAGACGGCAACATAAAAAGCTATATATAATTGGTCTTTTCAAGTACTTTCTAATTTTTAATGTAAGGTTTTATTTTTATTAGTTTAAAGTTTGATTCGCGCCCAGAATGGCTGCATCTTAACAGAAATTGGGGAAGCTATACAGATGGTATATCTGAGAGGAAGTTCTCCCATACTTGAAGGAAGGTATAGTACTTTGTTACAACGTTTGGGAAACCCAAGATGCTACACTTATAAAGTAGTTGAAACCAAAACTAACCATCAATTATAAGTATAATGCTTTAGTTCACTTGGAAACAAGTGTGTATGTGTGTGTGTGTGTGTGTGTGTGTGTGATATTATTATTTGATTTAATAGTTATTGTACTGTATTATTATGGTGTGAAGCATTGTTTCTGGAACGGGTTCAACTCAGACTATTGAGGAAGAATGAGGAGCTACTTGAATGGAAAAAATAACGGATAAGTTATAGAAAACTGAGATTAAAGGCTGGATAGTTCTTTGGGTTGACCACATTAAACCCTCTATCTGAAGAAATGTGCATTATCTTCGCCAACAGACGGTGGCTGCTTGGTCGATATGACTCAATTGTGGGCTGACGCAAGTGAGTTTTTTATATTATCATGGTTAATTCAAAATTACCGTACGTGCTGCTGATATGCATGATAAATTTATAAATATAATGGTATTCAACACAAAATTTCTAAACAACATGTTTTATTAAAACGCAGTGTAACGTTCACACAACCTTAAGTGATCTGTGTTCGTTGATCTTTAGTTTTGTTATGTACATTGAATGTGGTGTGCACCCATTTGACTACCGGATAACCTTTACTCATTTTATATTCAACGAGTCGTACAAATGTGGAAATTCATCCAAGTCAATATTATTTTTGTCCAAGTCACAGGGAATATAGTATCCTCATTGTAAGCTCATAATTTTAGAAATTTCTCTGTAAATTTACAGAACAATACATTGTTTTATACCCCAACAATATTTTTTTATGAAATCAAGAATCAAATCCACATTTTTATGACGTTGAAAATCATGTCAAAATTGATCTATTTATTATTTTTTTATCAACACGTCTTACTATCCATTCGGATTATACTATTATGTACGAATTACCCTAATATTTTTAGGTATTAGGAAGGTTAAATTTAGAGGAAGTTCACCCACATTCATGTGGAGAGATAAAGAGTTGAAAACATTTTTTTTGTGACGGACATCGGTTATGTATAACTACGCGAAATACTGTCAAACGAAACTGCTTCACGTTTTAAATATATAGATTCTTAAAATTACGTATTAGATATATATGCTTAATTTAACAAATTAACCACATGCAATCACATACAATACATAATTTTATTTGCCGATCGGCCAAAGCTTTTCGATTAATGTGGCAAGTGTTAATTAATATTATACATAGGAATGACACAAGGTTGAATATTTACGTGTTTGTCAAAGTAAGGAAAGATTAACACTAATGTACTAGTAAATCGGCCAGCCTCTTGGAATAGTGATCAGCATTCCTGACTTATGATTTAGAGGTCCAGGGTTCGATTCAAGGTTGTAACACAGACATTTTTATTGAAAAAGAAGTAATCTTATCTACATGGTGTATAAACTTCAAAAGATGGCTACATATCACACATTACCAGTACAAGATTAGGAATGTTTAGCCAATAAACCTCAGTTGAGTACTAAAAAAGTAAATAATTGTTTCCTTCCGTTCGGAATAAAACATTACCTTTAAAACCAATAAACACACATTCATTGATAACATAATTTTGTTTGTTGATGTTCAAATGGATAGTGAAATTGGATGAAACTCTCATTTTGTACAGTCCTGTCAAGCCTTGTTTAGCCTAGCAAAAATCCTCTAGTCCACCCCTAGCTCCTTCTTCATCCCTTCTACAATCCCCCCCCCCTACCCACACACACAGCATCCACTCGACCATTGAACGTGAGCAAGGTAATTCAGAGGGGAAAGAAACCCTTATTGGCGTCGATAAAAAAAAAGGTTACATAAAAATGTTATAAACCATCGGTGGTGTAGCTTGGCATGTTCCCAGGGTGGACAAATTATATCTAAACTCTACTTTCAGGGTTGCTATAATCAGTCAGTAAGAGTATCACTATATATCCGGTTATACATGAAAATAAACACAGCTATGGGTGATTGGTCAGAAGTAAACGAGGTGGGTGAAAATATATCACATGGTACAGTTTTAAACAAGTTATTTGTACCCTGCCAACACTCTATGCCACGCCATTTTATATCATAATTAGGAAAACACCCTTTGATGCACCCAAAATTGTGGTTTTCGCATACTTTTATTCAAGATAATTCATATGCACCAAATATAAAAGATGTAGTACTCTTTAAAACCCTTTCAAATAAGTCATGAATAGTCAGGTTGTTAAACCGTATTGATAGAAAATAAAATAGCCATGCCAAAGAGAGAAAAAAAAACCGATGACACAATGCACAACGTCGGATAATTCGTTTGAAATCACGATACTAATTTGTTTATTCAACGTTCATCAATTCATCATAAACCAATACAACGACTGGTCACCCATAAAAAAAACCTGTCAGCGTTAGATCATACAAGCACGGGCCACATACGCACATCATGTTCCCCTCCGCGGGCGACGCGACGCTTTCCTATTTTCACGCAACAATTCTCTTTTTGAACAAGCTGCGTGCTGCAGGGCAATAGTGTATGAAATTGTTTCGTATGGTCACATGAAGCGTATATGTTGCAGCCATCGCGAATAGGCAAGTCGTGCAGAGGGTAAGGGAAAGTTGTTTACACCATTAACAAAATAATTATTGAAGCTTTAAATGAAGGGCAGCCCATGTAACGAACATGTTATGGTAGACACGAGTAATCTCTTCACATTAAATACGTCTATTTTTTTTTTTTATTTTCAGTTAGGTCCAGTCTACAATCAGTCTCACACGCATGTCGGACTCGCACTCGTAATATTGTATGTACACCAAATAGCACACTCAAGCTCAGTCGTATGTCGTATCTGTTGGAATCGTTTTTCGGAAGGAGATTGCCTATATTTTACGTTTATTTCTTTGTGTTGTCTCGGTTCATTCCAACATAAACGATTATAGATGCACTACTGTATTCAAATTAAGAAATTAGGTAGTTGGTCAGGTATTAAACTTTTGAAAATTTCTAGTAAAATGGGTGACCTGGTGGTCTAGGGGTAAGGTGTCAGACTTCTATGCTGGCGGCCGGGGTTCAATCCTCGGTCCCGGTATATATTTATCTGATTATCAAACCCTTCCTTAACCTCTGACAAGACATCTTGTGAATGTGGGGAATGCCAGGCCTCCACCGTGGTTCGGATTCCACGTTAAACTGTAGGTCCTCCATTTCTTCTCACAATAACCCTACCATTACACATTAGCGTAAGTGCGTATAACCCGAACGGGTAGTAAGACGCGGTGCTAATAATAATAATAATAATGATTCTAGTAAAATGTATTTAATTTTAAATTATTAACTATTAGTAACAATTTCATAACTTTTTCGTATATTAATTTGATTTGATCCAAATAGTATTTATAAACGTTAACATGATTCTGTTGACGGAGTCATATTGGTTGAAATTACGTTTTGTTGACATTTTATTTTAGACAGTCTTTGGTTAAGCCGGAAAAAAAACACAACACATCTTTCTAGTGCGCTTTGCGAGTGAAAGTCCGACAAGCGGGTGCGATTGATTGAGGACTGGGGCCTTAGGGCCAGATTAATAGTCAGACTTAATGCACCTCAAGCTCGGCTCGAAACCAAACATAAAACGACACCTACCTAAACTCGGGTGGAATGGGCCAGTTTCGCATATGAAACTTGTCCATTCCATTTTGGTCTAGGTACGTGATGTCTTTAGTATCGGACTGCACCCGAGGAGTACTATGTATGAATATGAAATTGGTCCATATTATGTTTTAGTTTCGTTGGTGAAGTTTCATAAGGTTACTTTGGCTGAGATGCGACCAATTAAAGTCCTGAGTGCAATAACTTTTCTTTTTCGCAAAACCAAGTCCTATCTAAACATGCCATCCACATATTTACACTATGAGGTAGAGAAGAAAATCTAAGAGTTCAGAAGAGATGTACCCACCTTTTAAGGAGAGGCGGAAGGGATTTCGGGAAAATCAATCACAAAGCTTGGATAAGATCACTGACCTTCCCATCACAGGAAAACCAGACATGACGAAGGAGATGTCTTAGTACGGATTGGCATTGACGAGGGCTAGAGCCACATAATTTCGCCATAGCGTAATATATCTATCTCTCTTTAACGTGCACTTAAAAAAAAAATTACACACTCTTTTAGTTTGCATCATACAAACTAACTTAATTTATAAGCGTGTGCCAGATACAAGACACGCAACCTAATCACCTAGGTTTACTTTTTTTATATATAAATTATTACGTTTACGTTTATTTCCGCAAAGGTGATCACTTTGACAAAACCTATAGCTCTCGTATGGTCCGTTTTAACGATAAAGGAAGATCGAGCTCACCTAGGTGTTTTCAGGTGATTTTTACCAAAGTGTTTCCTACACTCAAATTAACATGTGATTCCTCTTAATTCACCTTCAATATCCCTCCTCCGTTAGTCAAATATGTAGACGTCCCAAATGGATAGTAATATACGGTTCATACACAATTATAGAGACTTGACTTAAAAAATCGAATCAATTCTTTTGTGTTTTCCAGTAAACGCAGACACACCACCATGGAGGCTACAGCCTAAATTCAAATGAAATACGATTATCAAAAAAAAGTAGAAATAATGTGTCTACTTTCAAGTAATAAAAAATATGGTCATGTGATCTGCAGCTATAAGTTTAATATATATCGAATTAACCTGGTTCAATGGAATAGTGGTCTAAGGCGTCATTCTTGTATTAGATAGGCCTGCTGATGACGGGGAGAGCAGGTTTAAAATCCCTGTAGAGTTCAAGAAGGGTGGTTTTCCTAAATGGCTTCCCATTAATTTTTCTATAAAATGCGGGTAGATTGTATCTAAAAATTTTCCTCATCCCTACCCCATTAGAGTAATTTTCATATTAGTCCAGGTAAGATAGCGGAAAAACATTCATTTCTTAAAATAAATTACCTTACACTTTATTAACGTGATAATTAGGAGAAAAATTGTAGATATTGAATGTATACACTTTGGACTGAATCGGCTTGTAGCTTTTACGTTAAAAAAATTCATCAATGTGCCGAAAACTGGTATTTTCACTTTTAATGTGTGAACATTTTTTTTCGTAAAACACAAAATAGTCTGTGATAGCGCTTAAAAAGACGAAAAAAAATTGGCCCTGGTCGATTGAAATCTGTTTACAATTTTTTCAATAAAAAATCAAAACCGTGAAAAACTGCCATTTTTTTATATTTAATTACAGGGGTTGTAATTTTTATAGGAACTTGTTTCAGGGCTTAAATTGTAGCGATTGTCAGTGTTTACCTACAATAAAAATTTATTGCAAAAATAATCATAACTTGTTGCGGACATCACAAGTATGTAATAACAGGTGTTCCCTAAAAACTGCTTGGAAGAGGCCAATAATGTTCATAGAGTGGTTTTTCAAAGCGCTATTTGTTCGCGAATAGTTTATCTACAACTCTTATATAATGCATTTTAAGTAGAGTTCGATTTAATATATAAAAAACGCGTCTGAATAACGGGGTGTTTGTTGCTTCGGGCGCTCGGGCGTGCGAGCGGAGAAGTGGTGGCGTGGTGGGGGAAGCGTCTCTGGCGGCCGGGCTTCGAGCGTTGGAAAGTGGGATATCTCGCCGAAATATTAGTAATGGGCATGTTATTGACGCATAAGAAGCTAATGGTGACTGGCTATTTTTGGTGATTCACATTGTCATGGTATTATTTGCCATATTTTATTTTTAATCGAAACATTAATACTGTCTCGGTGTTTTGGGAACATATAATAACAACAAAGTTAGTAAAAAAAATTTTTTATCAATATTTTTATTGTTATCGTTACTGTTATTATTTTCATATTACTTATTTAGTTCTAATGGGCTCCATAAGCATTGAATACGAAGTTATGATGATGGTAGAGGAAGAAGATTAGATAAATGTTTTAAGTATCAAATTGATTTTTTATATATATTATCATTACAGTATTAAATTATTTATAAACATAAAACAATGTTTAGTAATCAAAATCTCATGTTTTTCATTTGCATTCATATTTATGCACTATCCAAACCTATAACATTGTATGCAATGCTTATAAAAAATAACAATAAAAATATTTAATATCAATCTTTTATTAACTTTGATGTTATTTATGTTCCTAAAACACCGAGACAATATCAATGTTTCGATTTTTTTTAATGGCATGCCTATACCTATGCCTATGCCATGCCTATGCGATTCGTCAAAAATAGCCATTCGTCATTTGCTTCTTATGCCTCAATAATATGCCCACTATTAATATATCGGCGATATACCCCACTTTATAAAATGAAACATCAATTTTCGTCCAGTATTTTCAGAGATTTCTAGATTTTCCCGGCTGAATGAATTTGAAAGCGCGCGAACGCTTTCCACCGCTCGGAGCCCGGCCGCCAGAGGGGCTTCCCCCACCCCGCCTCCAATTCTCCCCCGCTCGCACGCACGAGCACCCGAAGCAACAAACACCCCGGTATTCAGACACGTTTCTTAGGTATTAAATCAAACTCTGTTTAAATTGCATTATATGAGGGTTGTAGATAAACTATTCGTGAACAAATAGCGCTTTGAAAAATCACTCTATGACCATTATTGGCCACTTCCAAGCAGTTTTTCTGGGATCACCTGTTTTTACATACTCGCGATGTTCGCAAAAAGTTATGATTATTTTTGCACTAAATTTTTATTGTGGGTAGGCACTGACAAGAGATACAATTTAAGCCCTAAAACAAGTTCCTATAATAATTACAACCCCTGAAATTAAATGTTAAAAAATGCCAATTTTTCGCGGTTTTGATATTTTATTGAACAAGGTCTTGAACCGGTTTCAATCGACCAGGACTCATTTTTTTTCGTATTTTTAAGAGTTATCACAAGCTATTTTGTTCTTTTCGAAAAAAATGTTCATACCTTAAAAGTGAAAATACCCATTTTTGGCACTTTTATGAATTTTGTTAACGTAAAAGCTACAATCCGATTCAGTCCAAAGTATATACATTCAATTTCTACGATGTTTCTCCTAATTATCACGTTGAGAAAGTGGATGGTACATTTTTTTAAAGAAAATAGCTATCTTACCTGGACTAATATGCATATAACCTGAAGAGGTGGTAAGACCAGGTGATACATAAATAGGTACCAATGCGTTAAAGACAACACAAATAGAATAGTAAAATACTATCAATGTTAACCGTAATAAAATATTGCAATATCTATAATGGCTCTTTCTTTGAAAATAGGATTTTAAAGGCTGAAGAAGTTCTTTTAAAATCAGTCAATACGCCATGTTTCCTTAAACAAACAAAAAAGAGGTTTTCTCATTGTACTTTATAATCTTTGTATAATGATGTGAACCCTTCAACAAGAACAAAGAAATAATAAAGCCTGGAAAACAAAGGAGATTAGTAGAATACATCTAGGAAAAGTGTTACAGAGCAATGGGAAGATACAATATTTACCTAATTTGGTCGAGAGGCTAGTTACGGCGTACTTTTAATGAGAACTCTAGAGAGCATTGTTTCTTAAGTGAATATAATTATGACCAGGCAAGACTTTGTAAAGATATTTGGGTTCTTACAGCCTATTTTAAATAGAAAATTGGTGATTTCAAACAAACTATTATGAGTATTGGACATCTATTAAAATATTATTTATTAGTTACATAACAAAATACATTTATGACATATATATGAATGGCTTCAAAATACAAAACAATGTATTGTTTTCACCGCATATAACTATACGTTTAAGATTACACGCACTGCGCTAAAGTTATCCGGATGAGAAAGGAGTAATTTAGAGGATTTATATCCTTACTTAAGTGACAGGAAATTGATTAATCAGAAAAACCACCCTCAATACACTGGTCTAGATTTCAAACCCCAACCTTTCCGTCACTTGCAAAACCAAACTAATATTTAACTGATGCGCATGACATTTAGATATGCAAATATCCCAAAACCTTAATCTTAAACGTAACTATTTATTTTATAGTTACTAAAAATCTTTTAATTGTATATATGAACCCGGTTCAGGGGCTGAATAGACTAAGGTGTCACTCTCATACTAGATTGGTCTGATGAAGACAGTAATATCAAAGCTTCAATCCTGGTCAAATCTACTTGTTTTTTTAATGGTTCCCCACTCTCCTTCCATAAAATTATTCCTTCCTCATCCCCATCATAGTATGGTAATCATATATTCCTAAAACCTTGATGGGTAGTAAGGTGCGGTGAAAAATTTACATATTTTGCAGAACTTTATTTTAGTATCTTTCTTTTCTTTATTCTTAATTTTTCTATTAATCGTATAACATTTTATTATCAACATATCAAAATCTGTGCTGCTTGTATTAATTGTGATATCTAATTTAATTCCTTAGATAAGTAAAATGGTTAACCTGTTCGACTGTTTTGCTGTTAGTGGTTAGTTATGTTCTTAAATGTTCTGATCCATAGAAGGACATTACTTTGAGTGTTGATATTGAAATCCTATATTTTCATGTTAGGTTCCTCGAAGATGGTACTCATAACTGTGTTTATTACTGTATTTGTGTACAATTTGGTTTTGCTGGTAAATTCATAAATGTATAGACGTTAGAGAGAGGTGTGTAGTTTCAGGCATCCTGTCCTACGCTAGTACTAGATTGATTTCTAATTAAGTGGTTATGTAATATATTTGTTGGGATTAGAAAGTACACGCTAAGCCCCCTAGCCAAAACTAGTTATTATGTTAGCAATATATCTTGCTTTCCCATTCAAAAAATACTAGATACATCATGATGCAAATTATATTATATTCTACTCGTGTTTTTAGTCTTAATAATTCTATTTGGATATGAAGTTGATATGTATTTCCTACTAATCAACTTAGAAAACTAATTAATATTCAACAGACAGTACATTACATTAATAGTTAATAGAATAACCATTTTAAACGTGGCTTAAGATGTCAGTCTCACAAAATTTAAAACCTGCCATAAGTGATTGATTGCTTAGAATATTAAACTCAAATCATTTTAAATGAGCTATAAAATGGTAAATCTTATGAGCGCTCAGAATATTTAAATGGATGGTAAAATTTAAAAACTATGTAACTTACTCTTATCACATTTCCTTGCATTGTTCCAAAATGATATAGGTTATAAGATAGTCATTCTCATAGTACTATTCGTCAAAGAAAACTAAATGTATATATTCCGTCAGGCCTGTGTTTCAAGAATATTTCTGTCCAATATTAATAAAATTGGTCAACAAATTTGACATTTATCGCGAAGCAAACATACGGACAGACAAACAGATGGATAGACAGTAATAGACGAAATGTACAATAGTTGAATTAAATACAATCTCATTACGCTCAATTAATTAAATGTAGAATATATATTATTATTATATAAGATACTTGATATCTCTTAAATGTAATTAAATGGCTAAACAAATATAACTTTTCAATACAAAACCACTTCAAGATTTACTTTTACGTATACCTCATATTTCTCCTTTTTCTCTTTTAACGTGGTAGATAAAATAATAAGAAAAGAGAAAGAGGAGGTCAACCAGAAAAATATCTCATTTTATTTCCCCTTCATCTGTTTTACATACCATCTCTAGAAGTATTCCTGGGTCTTTCGCTTCTTCTTTCTAGAGGGGGTTGACTGCAGCTTCTCATTATATTTTCCCATTTAAAAAATTGTCTCTCCGGTCATATTTTCATTCTACGCTACGGTCCTCATATAATGTATTCACATACATAATTCTCCCTTATATTCCTGCACGACGAATTGGAAGGGTTAAGGGGTAAGTTCTCTATCATATCTTTAAAAGTTACCATGCTTAAGCTTTTCTTGGTGCCTTTCTAAAGAATTCTCTTTCATATATATAGGCAACTATACCATTAAAATAATTCTCTTTTTAGTAATATTACTGGTGTAGTTTTTACTTAATTGTTACATTCTAAATCATAGTTAAACACCATCCATAATTATTGTTTAAAAAGTGCAAAAACGATATTTATTTCTTCAAAAAATGTTCCATATAAAATATAAAACCAAACTTAATACATTAAAACTATCTTATATTCTCTAAACAAATGTCCCCAAATATTACTAGATAAACAAATATAAAGTAAATATTTATTTTTGTAAGATTTGTTTTCATTAACTTAAGATTTCCAGTATATGGTACCCATTATACTGTATATTTATTGTTCCTATTGATACATTGTACAGATGTTATTGTTTTTATTTCATATATATATATATATATATATCAATACCAACAGCTAATTTACCCGTTCTTTCTATGGGAAAGATATAAAGTAATTTTGTTCTTTTAGCTAATAAAAGCAGTCATAGGTAAAAATATCTAGATCTTAAATTATGTTTAAATATTTTTTATTAACACGTCTTACTATCTGTTCAGTTTATACGAATACATGATAGTTACTTTAATGAAGTAGAGATGTGGAAGGAAGGATTTTATACGTAATATAGGCCTTTCTGAACTACAAAGTTTAATGCCCTAAATCCGATTTCTCCCACTAAACAAAAAATGATTTTAATTAACAAAGTATAGTCTGAACTCTAAGGAATAGCTACAAATAGTGGTTTTTGATTTGATGTTAGGTTGTTTGAGGAAAACCTTTAAATGGAGTAACTATTATATTAAATTTTAGCCCTAAAAATATACTTTACTTAAATAATGTTTTATACGGATAGAGTGGTCCCTAAAACTATTTAAGCTAGCATTTTTCCCACACACACAGTCGCATAATATTTAATATCAATTGTAGCATCATCTATATACATATAAAGCTGTGAATATTTAAAGCCATAGCGGGTCCTCTTAGTAAATCAAACATTCTATTTCAAACATTATTCAAAACCGGAGTTTTATTGAACGGCTATTAAACACATTTTAATCAAATTTTCTTGATAAATATATTAATTTATTTGATCTAATAGTAGCCGGGGACGTGAAAACAGCGGGGAGCTCTAATTGTAACTGTTGTAAATATTCAAGTTAATAGTAGCTATGATCCCAATAATGAGCAGGCTGACGTAATTGTAGAAATGACATAGGCATTACGAGAATTTTTCATGAACCCAATATTTCGCAATTTTCCTAATAGCCCCCTTACTGTTATACATTTACTCTGTTTTCAAATGAGGTCTGAGCTTCCATAGTAATTTCTACACGTTACTTTGGTGGAAAGACCATGTCACACAACGTTAATTTTTTTTAAATCGGAGCTCCAAAAGTAACTGGAACCGCCATTGGGTAGAAGTAAAACTGTTTATAGTAGCCGGGACTACTATTATCTCAAATACGGTATATTCCCTCAAAATTTACAACAAAATAATATTAATAAAAACGCATTTGGGTGTATTCAATTTTTTTAAATGCTGTTATAAACTAATATTAATTAAATTCTTCTGAAAATAAAATAAACGATATTATTTGACAAGTGTGTAAAACAATTATTCACGTAAAATTAAACTATAGACAAATGTATTCCCTTGTTAGTTTTTTTAAATCAGGCTGAAATATAGCAATAGTATGAAGCCATATAGCATAAATAATGTATAAAAATTGTAATTATATTGATACTTAACTAATCACGCCGTTCCCTTAATGAGTAGGCATTATAATATTCATAAAACTAAAAAAAAAAAAATCCTTTGCAAAAAATTTTTTGCACCGCATATTAAACCCTGTTCAGGCTATACCCATAAATACTACGAAAAATTATGCTAGTGATTTGGGGGCAAGGAAGTTTGAATTTAGAGGAAGCGGACCTTCATCTCCGTGGAGGGAGAGTGGAAAACCATTTTGGAAAAAAATACCCTCAGTACACCCCACCAGGATATGAACGCCGGGCTCCCTATCAAAGGAAGTCTATTATATAATGAGAACGACTCCTTCGACCACGTGGCCACTGAAGTAGTCACGTATTTAATCCATTCTCTTCGTTGGTATTATATTTTTCAAAATTTGTACTCATGAAATATACATTTAAATATATTTTTACTTGATATACACTATTAGTGATTAATTAAACTTGATATTTATAGCAGCTATATTTTTATAGATTAATAAACTTTAATCCACTATATATATATTTAAAAATAATTTAAATAGAACTTACTTTATTGTCACTACAGCGATACCATATAATGAAAAGATTAATCCCAAAGATATCAACATTGTGTTGTAATAAATAAATGTAACCAGATCATAAAAACTGTTCCACCAATTAAATTTGGAGATACGAATAAATTTCCTTATCTGAAATGAAAATCAAATAATGGAGTTGGAGTAATTCGTTTTACTGGTCAAAGCCTTAAGCTATGAAATGGTATAATGATTTTATTGGATTTTTAGTGTCAATTATTTTTAGGTATTAAATAAGATTCTAATGAAACTATAATATTAATACATTGTAATATATGTGTATATATATAGCGTGTATGGGCTACATTAATCGTAGACAGATTAACCACCACTAATATAAGGTTGCCCAGAAAATTCCAAAAATTACTAATCATACATTGTTTTCGTGGAGATCCTTTACATGATCCGATGATGTGAGAAGATTGTAGCTATAACAGAATATTATTTAAGCTTACCTAAGAGTTAAAATATTTTGAAGGTAATTATTATGCATAAAATAGTTAGAAAATAATTGTCAGGTAATACTATATATGGTAAACTATAAGAGATATTCTTGTTTCAAATATATTATATCCATAGTAAAGTGAAATAATCATAGTAAGTGGTTGATGTGGTTTGATCGTTCATAAATTTACGAAATTGTAAATAATCATACTGGTACGGAAGATGATTAAACAGTTATTAGTTCTAGAAATAAGAAGATAATTTAATAAAAAGTATAAACGAGTTTTGTAGTTAATCAAATATATTTAAGAATTGTAAAAAATTATTTACAATTCAACTATTAATATGTTTCTAAGTCGATATTATATATTATAATTATTAAGGACTTCACATTCTACTGTTTAAATTTTGAATACATTTTTAGTATATTTTAAAACATTTTATTAAACTTTATAACATCTAATTATATACTACTATTAATCAAACTTATTTTTATCGTGGTAATGGTATTATATTTTATTGAAAATCTCTGGCTTTTTATAATATTAAATATTATAGATTAGAACAAAATCCTTAAGATTAAGGATGACTAAAACTAACGAGGTCTTTTCATGAACATTGAAAGAAATAACATTTCTATCTCACGAATGTCCTATCAAATATTCTTTTCTCTACATTCCGCCCTGTGAATAATCCGGAAAGTGATTTAAGAAGAGATGAAAGCAGGTACGAAAATGCTTTTAAGTAGAAATCAACTTCCATGTGATTTAGGAAATGGACTGCAAATAGTAGCAATAATAAAAGTATTTTGTGTCAATATTTTAATATCTTATATTATTTTTTCAAACATTAATAATTATTACTAAACGTTTGGCATAGATAATAATTGCGCTAATGTGTTAGGGATTATGAAGGCTAAGCTTTGATGAATTTTAAACGAATTTGCATGGAGGAGAAATTAGAAAAGATTTAAGAAAATACACACTAAATAAATTCAATCGTGATTCAACCTCCGAACTCCTGGTCATCAGAAGTCCTGTCTCGCGGTATCCTCGCAATAAACTAGACTACCAATGACGAGGAGATCGTAGTTTTATCCCGGTCGGGTGTACTGAGGTTGGTGATTCTTAAATGGTTTCCCACTCACTCTCTCCATGCAAATGTGGTTACATTGCTTCTATATTAAACCTTATACATATTTAGTCTATTGGCGTAATTAGTACATAAGCGTATAACCCGAATGGGTAGTAAAAAGCGGTGTTAAAATAATATATCTGACACTTAGGCTCATGTTGCTCGAACATTGACCAATTTGCTAAGTGAACAATATTTCTTGTTGACACATCATATCAAGTCCATCCTCCACCTATTCGGACATTATTGAACTCCCTTAAAAGCTGTTATATCTACTCGTATGTAGTTATAAACCAAGTAACAAATGAATCCATATTATGCAGTCTAGATTTCTGGTTGATATTGTCCTAGGATTCTCAAAAACACTTACTCAGAGCGGTACAATAATAGTGATTGATTATACCATACTTGTTTGTGCATCAAATCAGAATCACCAAAAATAGCACCAACCAGAAATATACAGAGTGTATAAACAATTTCATAATTCCTCGGTTGAGTGTGCTTAAAAATAAATGGTACCGAACCCCGCACGGACTTTCTTTTCTCTATTGTTTAAATATAGAGAGATTTACTCAATGCGTAATGTAATATACACTATAGAAACCGAAAACAAATTTCGCTATACATATGTAAAAAAAATTGCTCACGGTTTTAAAGAGTAAAATTCAATAAAAAAAAAAAATCTTCATTTTTATATTTGGATCAATAAAAATAATATATATTGGGTCCCCAAGGGGATGCATATATAATGGTTATGGCATTGCTACTAAATTTCTCTTTTATATATTTTGACCAATAAATAGGTAATGATTAACTATTGAGTCTAAAATGATAGCGATAGATCATTTCTGTACCAGGGATGGATCAAGGACAGGCTCATGGGGGGCCTGCGCCCCCTTTCAAAAAATTAAACCAATCAAATCACGGTTAAAGTCACTACTAGTTGTATTGTCACGTAATACTATCTCACTAATCAGATTTAATTTTTTAAATCGTTATTGGTAATATTATTGAATTATTAGGATACTGTACTTATTATAAATACTTAAGACAATCACATTAGGTATTAAAGGGGTGAAAATAGGCATTAATGAATTACCCAAAACTAAGTTGTGCACCTTTCACCTTGTTGTACACACCTTGTTTAGGTTTGAATTTATTATATAATTTTAACTATTACTATTTCAATGATTAAAAATAAATAAAGACCTTAAAAATATTTTTTATTTAAATAACATGTTTTAAACAAGATCTTTGAAAAATACCACACACATAACGCGTTAATATGGCTTAGTGGTAAAATTTATGTTTAGAATGAGAACTAGCTATTCTATATAGTGGAGTTAAAGTTCGATTTTTCGAAATATGAATTATTCCATCTATTTTGTATAATTGATTATTATTTATATAATAATTGTTATAATGTTAAAACTTATTTACCTCTTTATAATCACTATTTGTTAAAATTCTTATTATTTGCTTATGATACATTTCAATACTAATAGGAAATATCGAATTATACTCGTACTCTTCATTAGAGGATTATTCTCAAGTTTAGAGTTAGACTGAAAAATTACTCAAAAATGTATTTTAAAGTTTGAAGTATTTTTAGGTCAAAATTGATTGAGGTGCCTCCTACCCCACCTCTCTGACCTGATCACGATGGGAGCACCCGCGTCCCTACCCCCTCCCCCTCGCGAAAATCCTGTGTTCGCCCATGTGCTGTGCAAACATTTCCCCTAAGAGGTTAAAGGAAAAACATCATCAATATATTGAATAACTTACTCATTTACTACCTCTATGTCATTAGAGAATTATTGCATTTAAACTTAAGTGGTATCTCTTCACAACTAGAGCTCACAAAATTGTATTAATATATTTGCCAATCTATCCGAAACTATTGGTTTTATAAAAATATACTTAATTTTTTTTTAAATTTTAATAGTACTACAGTTTTAAAATGAAAAGTCATTTAGTATCTCAAATAGCTGCGATTATATAGAAACTGTTGCTTCTGTAAGGAACCCTAAAAGTAATTTTCATGAGAAAATCAATAAAGCAATTTTGTTTTTAATCTTAATACGAATTTTTATCAAAATTGTTAGAGCCGAATTTGAGAAAATAGTATTTTCTATTTTGTTTTTTACTTAACTATTCTTAATTTTGATGTTAGAAACACAGATAGAAGGCATTGCAAATACCACTTTTTAGGGTTCGGGGGGAGGGGGGGGGGGTCATGAAACGTCGACATACCACAACATTTCGGGTTGAATTCTTTCTACGGTCACAATACTTAACCTTTAGTCTTCAAAAAGTTTATATAAATATATATATTTTCGAATAGCTTGAAATTTATCGGTTATATAAAAGTATGTTTCGAATGTAATACTTGTATTATAACTAGATCTACATATTTACAATGATAAGAAACTTCATATCTCAAATAGTTTTGGAGATATGATTAAAAAAAACAAATAACAATATTTTTGCATAGGAAAAAATACAGAATATCTTCTACATTTTGTGTTATATTTTATAAGCTTCAAGTATTTTTTCTTAAACAACATTGTTTATTTTCTTTAAATTTGATATTCTAAATTCGTTCCCGTTACTTGATATATTATTTCCTGCGGTTTTAAGAGTGAAAAAAGTTGCAAGGCACTTAAAGGTGCAAAGTTTGACATATTCAAAATTTTAATATTAAATTTATTTTTAATACATTAAGGTCACAAATTTTTTTCTAATGATTTCTTACTTTTAGTTTTAGAGAAATTTATTTTTAATAGAAAAACCATAAAACTTTATAGATAAATTTTTCTGTGGGCAAGCTATACCAATTTTGTTGAACCTGAACATGTTTGTAACATTTATAGCACAAAATTGAAATATTTAGTTTTACTTTTTATTACAATAAATAAGTTCAGATTACTTGCGGATGGTAAATCAAAGCTTCTTTTGATAGATTGTGTATTTGTAAACATTCCATATTTTCCAATATTTTTTAACTTAACCAAATCAAGGATACCCTTTATTAATAGTCCTTTCAGTGATCTCAATTCATACTACATAGATAATTATTGAAGATAGTATTGTTAAATTTAGAATACAAATTAGGTGATTCTTACGATAATTTGGAGACAAAACACTTAGAAATGAAGTTAAATAAACTTATGGCTATTATTTTATAGATATTTTTAATAATTTTATTGTAAGTTTTTTTAACGATATCACAGAAAAAGAGGGAATTTAGGGGCTATCACTAAATTATAAACATCACTATTTACTTTATGGCACTAAGAACTTGAAATTCCATTGCTGTACCTACAAAATTACGCTACCTATCCCTATTTTGAGCTAATTCAACCCCTTTCACCTCATTACACCCCGTCTCTCTCAGGTTCATTCTAGTGTTATCCTCCTATATGCGTCTAAGTTCTCCCAATGGTCGCTTCCAATTGGGTTTGCAATTAAATACTTGGTTTTAGATTCTTCCATCTGCAATGTACGTTCTGTCCAACGTAACCCACGATATTTGAATATCCTAACAATGTCTCTGATGATTATTTGGTTTGTAACTCATCATTATGTAACCTCCTCCACTATCAATAATATCCAACCCTATTTAGACCAAATGTCTTCCTAAGCACGTTGTATTCATATGATAAATATGATTACCTGTTTTAAATTATTATTTTAAAATTATATTTAATAATTACTTAATTAAGAGTGTAAATAATTGGAAAGTTAGTCTAGAGAAATTGATCGCGTCGAGGGGAATGGTAAAACCAAACTGAAAAATACACTTGTGGAAATTCACGGCCCAGTGCACACTTCCGATATTAGAACCTTTACCGTTTCCGGTAATTCAGCCTAATACTGAACTAGAGCCATAGATAATCTAACCACCATTGTTGTTACCATTATATTAATCATCCCGTATTTATTTAAAATATTATTTTGATGTTGGTTCACTTTAACTAGATTTTGAATATATTCCACATTTTAAAAGAAGCATTGGAAAAAGTTAATAAAAAACATTCGTATATAAAATTGATATATTATTTAGCCAAGAATCTTAAGGTTTATTGTATCACCATCAGTTCTACAGGCATCCAAATAAATTTAGTAAATTTTCTGACTTTTACAAACAATTCTGTACATTTTATTATAAGGTATACAGTCGATCTAGGTGGTCTTGGTCATTATTCGTGAGTTCAAACACAGCCAGGGTCAACATATTTTTCTTAAGTGATAGAAATCTGTGGCACAACATCCCTCAGATTTGAAGTAAGGCCGTCGGTCCAATGTATATTAAAGTTACATTTAAAAAACCTTGGAAGGTTTGTGAAAATACCTTTCCCGGCAAAATTGTTAATCCCTTAAACGTTAATGTTTCTCGCTGGTTGATTCCTCTCTTTCTTGAAGCCACTTGTAGTGTACTTTGTGAGGTGATATGATGATGAAGATGATGAATCCTCTGCTTGTTGGGCACCACTTTATAATGTTGGTAAGGGCTGGGTTCTTAGTGTCTATGTATGATAACTTTCTTTTTATCAATTTAATATTCTCTATTTATTATATTTATAAACTTAACCCGGTACGGTAGCTCAACGACTGTTTCTTTATGCTCGAACAGTTTTTATTTTTTTAAATAGCAAGATTAATTATTTGACGTGGATAATGCCGTGGGATGACTGTGTAGAGAAGCCTTATTTTACTAATATGTTTCGAAAGAAATTGTTCCAGAACCATCCATTTTTTTTAAAAAGTTGCACCATAGTCTATTCTTCGAGAAGCGAAAGAATCAGATGGAGCGAAAAAAATAGACAAAATATGTATTTCAGCCATGTTTCACAAGTGGCTACAATAAGGTTTGAGTAATTGCAAATGATGAAATTTAGTTGTCAACAATAAAAATATATATATATATTTAGTCACCCAACTAACAGAAAATTCCCTAGCACATATAGATCCTTTGAGTTTTATATTTTGAAGATGTTCATTAATTTTAAAATATATGAAGGGTGGAAAATTTTGATTATAATGATTACCATGTGAAATTATATTTCATTACAGCCCTTTCGCTCTCGCTGATAGAAATTATTATTTGCTGATTATAACCATTTGGTTAAAACACTTAACGTGGAATACATTAAAAATATATAGAGAGAGTAAATTGACTTATGAACCATTACATCTCCAATCTAGCTATGATTCAATATCTGGTATTAAATCTAAAGATACAGGTCTCTAAATACGTGAGAATATATACAGACTCTTACAAATGCTTCTATATACACATTATAAAGTTAATAAGGTTTGGTGAGTAATAATTTCTAAAAGTGTACTATGAATCAATAAAGTGAATCAAAATTCAAGTTTAGGCTTGCACAAGCGTCATGCAAATAGTAATTATGTGAATCACAGTCAATGTTGAGCTGTCATATTCAATGGACAGAGTGACTCGGAACGACGTGTTATCGTAGAAGCTGTTACGTGTATGAGAGAGTTACACACGTTTATTAAAAACTATATTTAATTTGGAATCGCTCATAGTCCACCTTTCTTCCTACCACGGGGAAATTAAATTAGTATTTAGCTATATCAGATGTAAATACTTTGTTGGTAGCTTTTATAAACAATCCATCTATGCGTAGTTAATAAAACAAAGATTAATGTTTCATTTAGGTGTTTAATTTGTATATTTGAAGAAAACTTTGTAAAAACAATTTTCAAATATGAAATTTTAGTTAAAAACTAAATGATTGGAGCTAGGTCCTATTTTAGTTAAATTGTTTGGCATTACGTTTCTCTGATTGCTTTAACAGAATTTGGGAGCTATAATTTTTGAAATTATATAGAATGACACATATTTATATTTTTAACTTATATGTAACTGATTTTTTATTTTTTATTTTAGCACCACGTCCTACTACCATTTTGGGATATACGTATAACTGTTAAAAGATGGCAGCCATTCAAATAATGTTTCGTTTAGTAGCACATCGTAAGGGATTTGTATTTAAAAATATAAGCAATCAATCGATCACTTTGGATACAAATAGTTGAATTATGACATTTACTAAGATACCGACGTCTTAAACTACGTTCACAATGGTTAGTCTATAATAATTTCATGTACTATTGAATACCATATTCTTTTTTTTTTTTTTTTTTTT